>JAMPIV010004503.1:0-82500 GCA_024509875.1 Oreohelix idahoensis
TCTGAGGATGTAGCCAACCAAATTCCAGCGTCTACATGCTATGATGGTGTATATGTCATCTTGATGGCTCCGAGTTAGCAGTTCTTGTTTGGTTCGGCCAGAAAATTCGAAGAACCTTCCTTAGGCAGGTTGTGTGGAAAGAGGACAATTTGGACATTTTTTTTCTGTTACTGTCCAGCAGTCTGTACCGTACAGAAGTACAGAAATGACGCAGCTCATATATACTGTATATATAGTGTTATAATGCTTCCTAAGCATGTAAATGTTTTTGGGTTCTTGTGCGTTAATTCACCGGTTAAATCAAATTCTGGATATTTATTACCCAAACTGATAACCGTACTTTTTCTTGACTGAAAAAGGTTGATTTCACATTGTGATTTGGGAGGCAAGTTAAAAAAAAAAAGCGTTTCTCGTGCATTCTTGGTTGACACGCTTACGACAGACCCCCCCTCACCCCCCCCCCCCCCCCCGTATTTTTTTTTAAACTTTATAAACCAATAGAACGGAATTGAATCAGTTCTACAAGTTAACGGTACACAGGAAACAAGGGAAATCGCTGCCGTTGCCTTCTCTAACTCAAGATCAGAGTGAGGTACCCATTTACAGCTGGTTAGACTGATGCGTGACACCTGTTCCCTTCCTCGCTGCCGTTGCCTTCTCTAACTCAAGATCAGAGTCAGGTACCCATTTAGAGCTGGTTAGACTGATGCGTGACACCTGTTCCCTTCCTTGCTGCCGTTGCCTTCTCTAACTCAAGATCAGAGTCAGGTACCCTTTTACAGCTGGTTTGACTGATGTGTGACACCTGTTATGGAGTGTTAGAGACTTCACCATACTAGGTCCAGCATCGAGAGATGGGGCCTACCTAGCTATAAATGGGTACTTAACTTTGAGTTAGGGAAGGAAAAGACAGTGAGGAAGGAAACTGGTCTCCCCACCTATCGATGCTGGACCTAGTATGGTGAAGTCTCTAACACTCCATAACCAGCTGTAAATGGGTACCTGACTCTGATCCTGAGTTAGAGAAGGCAACGGCAGCGAGGAAGGGAACAGGTGTTACGCATCAGTCTAACCAGCTGTAAAAGGGTACCTGCCTCTGATCTTGCGTTAGAGAAGGCAACGGCAGCGAGGAAGGGAACAGGCGACCCCACCTCATAAAGCTGGGACCCAGTACATCGAAGTCTATAACACTTCACTCCCCAACGGCAGAATGTGCTACGTGACTACAACCTTACAAACGGCAGGCGTGTTTTAAAAAAAATTCTAAGCAACGGGGGAGGGGGGGAGAGGACAATGTGAAATGACACTTTTTCAATCAAGAAAGAGTACGGTGCTCGGTTTGGGTAATAAATATCCAGAATTTAATTTAACCGGTGAATTAACGCACAAGTACCTGTTTTTGTGTTTTCTTGCTCTTGGTACTTTATTGTAATGGGTGCAGGATTTCTTACATTTAGCGTCATGCCATCTTGAGATTAATGTTTAGTCCCAGCTGTTTATTCAATCTGTCTGTTTTTTATTTGATGTGAGTGTGTGAATAGTGCAAAGTCATCTGCGTATTCTAGCCTCTAGTGTAGATAATGTTGTCCATCTTATTCCTCTAGCAGCATCCGCTGTTATCTGGCGCATCACCCAGTCTATGGCAGTTAAAAACAGAGTGGTTGATAAGGGGCATCCCTGCCACACTTCTGTTTTCATCTCAAAAGTTAGGTTTATGTGTCCCACACTGCATGTGAAATTAGCATAAATGGATCCAGTCATACTTGCATAACAGGAGAACTAGAGTCACTCTTGACGGTCTGCAGAGCAGAAAAGTGTTGCTCCATCAGGGGGTACCTCAAGGAGGAGTAATTTCCCCAACACTCTTCCTTGTTTACATCAATGACCTGGTGAAAGATCTCCCTGCAGGAGTTAAAGCTGCCTTATATGCAGATGACCTAGTACTCTGGTGCGCTGATGAAAATGTCACCACAGCAAATTATAGAATGCAGCGGGCAGCAGACATGCTAGTGTCATGGGCAGAGAAATGGCTTATCACAATAAACACAGACAAAACCTCCACAACACTTTCTCCCTCGCCCCCAAGGACAAATCAGCTAACATACACCTAGGGACAACCGTGATCAAGGAAGAAAGCTACCCCACCTATCTTGGGGTGACATTTGACCAAAGGCTTACATGGAATAAGCATATTGAAAATGCAGAAGGAAAGGCCCGAAAACGACTAGGCATACTCAGAAAATTAGCAGGTACCAACTGGGGAGCAAATGAACGAAATCTAAAGAAGATTTATAATGGAGTAATAAGACCACACTTAGAGTTTAGCTCAGCAGCATGGTCATCAGCGGCTAACTCACATCTGCAGTCTTTGGACAAGGTGCAAAATCAAGCTCTCAGGCTCATTACAGGAGCCATGAAAACTACACCAATAACAGAGATGCAGAAGGTTGCTGGATTACAGACATTGTCCCATAGAAGAGACACAAAAAACCATGATCCAGATGGAAAAGTACAACAGTATGCCAATGCACCCAACGAAGGCAAGACTATGCTGGCATTGGGACGTCTAAAGCGTAGCAGCTTTGTGCATCGGGGGAAAAGACTTATAAGACAGCATCAAGAAGACCTATCCATGAAGACAACACCACTGAAGCCCACCCTATACCCTGTACCATGGGAGCAGGCCAGCAGTGCCCTCCAAATCAATACAACAGTCAGTGGTCTCACAAGTGGATGTGAGTATAATGATCTGCAAAAACGAACTGCTACATTGAGTATGATCCAAGAAAGCTATCCCGATCTATCATGGATACATGCCTATACAGATGGATCAGCAACTAATGCTGTTAGGAATGGAGGTGCCGGTATCTTTATCTCATATCCTGACAACCACTATGAGACTAGGCACATTCCCACTGGTAAATTCTGTTCCAACTATACAGCTGAGGTTCAAGCTCTAGAGCAAGCTGCATGATTTATAACACCAACTCTGACTGCCACCAGGTAGTCATCCTCACAGATGCACTGTCTGTCCTGCAAGCTCTCAAGGGTGGTAAACTCCCGCATCTGAGAAATGAACTAAACAAGGTAGCTGCCAAAAAGAGAACCATACTTCAGTGGGTACCAGCTCATTGTGGTGTAACCGGAAATGAAAAGGCAGATAAACTTGCAAAAAAGGGAGGAGAATGTGAACAAGAAGATAATGAAGTCACATACTTTGAGAAAAAGAGAGCTATCCAGACTATCAGAAGAGAACAGAACCAACCCAAAGACGACTATCACACTCTCGACCGGCAGGGACAGACAACTATTTTTCGACTCAGGACAGGGCATAACAAACTGAATAAACACATGCACAAGCTACGGTGGTATTACTGGCCCCGACTTTCAACACTAAACTCAAAGCTATAGTTGGAGTTAAAGAGGCTTTCAAAAGCATCATCTCGTCTGATAATCATCAAAGATAGAAGAAGAAGCATAAATGCTTTTAATGTTGGAAACCATACACTTAGGAATTCCATACGCCCTCAGTATTTTCCTGTGTATATTGTGAAATACCTTTTCAAAGTCAACAAAATTTATAAACAGCTGCCTCTGCCATTGTGAACACTGCCCTATTATGTTGCTGAGGGTGAATATATGATCTGCACTGTGTCTGTTTCTTCTGAATCCTGCTTGTTCCTTCCTCGTTTTATGGTCTAGTGCTCTTAGAATGCTTTAGGTCGCCTTTCTTTGGCAATTTAACAATTATTCCTCGGTTCCACTGGTGTTGTTTCTTTTTGCCAGATTTGTGCAAATAGTGGTTCTAATAGCTCTAGCGCTAATACTGGATCTGTTTTAAATAGCTCTGCATTTAGGTCGTCATGGCCAGAAGTTTTTTCCGTTCTTCAACCCTTTGATAGCTATAATGATTTCTTCCCTACGTGGAAAATCTGTATTTATATCTAGATCATTTTCTGCATCTGGAATGTTCGGAAATGTGACTCTGGAGGTGCTTTATTTAGTATTTCATTGAAGTGTTCTGCCCATATTGTCTTTTGCCCTTGTTCTGTGGTGACGAGATTTCCACTCTTGTCTCTCACTCGTGTAATGTTGTTTGCGCCCCGTTTTCCACTGATCGCTTTTGTTACTTTGTTCAGCGTGATTTGTTCATTCCTCAGTGCTGGCTCTTCTGCCTGACTTGCAAGGTTATGTATGAATTTCCTTTTGTCAGCTCGAATTTGTCGTTTTATTTCCTTGCTCAGCTGACTGTACTGTTCACTAGATATTTCTTTAAACTTAGGGGACTTTACTTCTTTATTCTTTCTTCTGATTATTTCCCCTCATCCCGATGGTTTTATCAACGTTTTGGTGTTATCCAATCTTGCATCTTCCTTTTTTACACCAAGCATGTTTTTCTGCTTTCTTTATATACTGTTGAACTTGTACTGAATTTCTCGTCAACATCTTGACCTGCTGTCTTATCCTGACTCTTTGCAATTTGATAACGTTTCATTATATCAGATACAAATTCTTTTCTCATGAGGCGGTCCTTCAATTTACAGATGTCAGATCTTTTCTGTTTTGTTATTTTTGACCCAGTAGTCCTGATCTTCAACCTTATTCTTGCTAGTAGTAGGTGGTGATCACTTTCAACATCTGCGCCTCTTCTTACTTTCACATCTTGCAGAGGATGCCTCCATCGGCCGTTGATCATTATGTGATCTGTTTGGTTTCTGTCATGACCATTTGGTGACTCCCACGTTAATTTGTGGATTTCCTTGTGTGGAAAAAGTGTTCTACCAATGACTATGTTGTTAATGCCACAAAGCCTATTAATTTATCACCATTTTCATTTGCTATTCCGCTGCCGTGTCTTTCCATTACTCTTTCGTTGTATGCATTATGCATTCCAACCTTAGCACTGAGATCTCACATTACTGTGATATTATCATACCTTGGTGTACATTCCGTTTCTTTTTGTAATTGTTGCTTCTGTGTCGCTATCAAAAGCCGTCCATCTTTGTGTCCCAGGTGGCTTAGTCTCGAATGTCCTTCGTTTTTAACCGCTTCTGCGGACATACTATTGTACCCCAAATGTGGTGACACTGGGATTTTAAACATGGGATTAAGCTATCAAATCAATTCTCGTATCACCCTGTTGCCGTGGCAAGCGAGGGGAAAATAGTGTTTAACGATGTAAGGTGTTTGCCAAGATGGGAAATCTTAAAGTTACACTTAAGTGCAAGGTGTGATGAAATACTAAAGTTACTCTTAAATAAAAAGCATCATTAGGAAAGACCACGTTGAAGAATAATGAGAGAATAAAACTGGGGAGAAACAAAAATGAGAACGATGATGAAAAAGGTATAAGACGACAAAATAATAGGACCACTTTGTTACACTAATGTGTAACTGATGACGAAAAATAGACAAGCGCTTATGGAACAAGAGATGATAAGAAGACGCCGGAGATGGATAGGAGACACATTGAGAAAGCCTGTTGATAGCATTACAAGGCAAGGGTCTTTGTTTTGGAAATCCCAGGGTAACATAAGTAGAGGAGGATTGAAGAACACATGGAGAAGAGAGCTGGAGTCAGACATGAAGAGTGTGACGAAAACATGAAAGGACCTGAAGCTGATGGCACTGAATAGGAAGGCGTGGTATGGGTTTGGTGAAGACGTATGCTCCTTGGGGAGCTGAAAGGTGAAAGAAGAAGAAGAAAGTAGGTCACTTTACCTGGACACTTTATGAGAGAAGAAGAACGTTCAGGTAATAACAGGACAATCTGAAGGACAAATAAATAGAGGATGACAAAGATAGAAAATACTTGACAGTTTGACATCGTGGCATGGAAACACGTCAACAACAGAAGTGATAAACAGCACCGGGGACGAACAGTTGTGCAGATACAGGATCACCTATGCCTGTTGGCATGTTCCTGAAGAAGACGAATCAGAAGTAACATTTTATTGTGCAGAATGACAGGACGACGATACGATAGAGCACTTCCTTTTAATGTTTAAAAAAAAGGTGTGAATAACAGATAATTCTATTAATAGAATACCTGCAGTCATGACTATATCTTCTTACCGAAGAAGAGGTGTTACAAAACACATATGGAAATAAAGATTATAGTTAGACAAACAAAAGACAAAGATAATCCCATTTCACATTGTGGTAAGTTGGGATTATGTAAATATTTATAGGGGACTTAGTGTACTGACTGAAATCAGCTGTGAAGGTATCTGTATCTAATAAGTGTGGTGTGTTACAGATGACCTTACTTTGCTACCACATTTAGACCTCAGTCAGACTTATTCTGGAAGATAGTGATGACTACGTTGAATGTCTAGGGTTATGATAATGATGAAGTGTAAGTTCACAACAACAACATATAGATAAATACTTTATTTAAGATTCACAACACTGTACCACACTATGACAAGCACATACATATAACACTCTAGAAGACTAGCTTAAATAAGTCAAGTGTTAACGTTTAAATTATGTATTAATTTCTTTCAAGAATCGATATCCTGATCCAACTACAGAGTGAATCAGGAATCACAATCAAATGTAAATGCAATGTCTATGTACACAAATTATACAAAGGATCTTTGTCCTGACATAGAATATTATTACAATATGTGTGTAGTGTTATGCTCTGGTATTAAGAGGTAATACTGGCTTTTGAAGCTATGTTGTTGTTTGTCATCACGACTTCATGTGTTTGTTAATGGTGGAAATAATCTTGAAGGGATCACAGTTCTTTTATTTTGTAAAACAATACTGTCCCTCTTGATTTATTATTACAGTCAATTTTAGAGTGGGTTATATAAGGGTGAGCTGCTCTGGCCGATGAAATCTTAACTTAGGTGTCGGTGGCAGGAAAACTGTCTCCTCTGCTCGCTTGCTTCTCAGTTATCTTGACATACACCACTGGTCGATATCTTAGACAAGGAGTCTGCTGCCAGCCCTCTGGATCCAGCAAAACTCAGACCAGGTGCTGCTCTAATACTTCAGTACCACGGTCCCTGAAATAAGAAGGTTGTACCTCCTTCTTCAGAACTAAGATATATAATATCTATTTCCACACTGAAGTACAGGACATTACAAACACAGAGTTCAGAGCTGTATGCCAACTACTAGCTTCTCATGTGACAATATACCAGTATTCCTCTCCCTACTGGTTACAACGCCTCTGCAATTCCAGCTGTACTTCCTTCTGTACAATAAGATAGGTGTCATGTTACTAAATGGCAATCCCATTTATGCCTATGCAGTTATACTCCTCTCTGACAAGCTTTTACATGGTGGAGCAATATCTAGGCTTTGCCTTCTGTTTGCTACTGAACCACACACATACAGACACAATTTATCATTTCATATTCAATTTTCATATTATATATATATATATATATATATATATATATATATATATATATATATATATATATATATATATATATATATATATATATATATATATATACACACACATATATACAGTAGAACTCCATTTATCCGAACCCCATGGGAACGAGCATCGTTCGGATAATCAAATGTTCGGATAATTGGATTACATAATGTATCGAGTACATGTACACATATTTCTAAAAATAATTAACCATCACAAGGAAAATACACTATAAAACATATTTACTTGTACTGTAACAATAATACCCACACTGTTTTAGATCACTGTATCACCAAAATCTTTCATTACACTGCAGTGCATGTACTACTTGTACAGTATTATTATTATTTTTTTTTTAAAGAGAAATATTTTCAAAATAACATTACAAACGATTCAAAACCAGGCACAACTTACGTATACATGTACTTGCACAGATGTAACCCACTATTTAAAATAATGAGGAATCCTCTTTTGCACCAAACTGGATAGTCTGCTTTTGGCTGCTAAGTCCCGCATTCTCTTCAACAGCAGAAGCTGTGTAGGACAGCTGTCATCTTCTTGCTCGTACCAAGCCATCGTTGTTTCTAGTGCTATAAAGGCTTCTTCAGGACTTGGTCGACGTTTTGGGTTTTCTTCATAATTTACAAGTACATCATGTACTTCTGAGGAGTCTTCATCATCGGTCACTACATGCATTTGGTTTTCTTCTTGCACAAAAGACTACATTTCTTCGTCATTCAAAAACTGAAAACCAGAATCATCTTCTAGCCACAAGTGTGCATCATCTTTGTAGTGGGTTTGATGGTATTGTATGATGGTGATATTACTAAATGTAATGTATGAGGCCAGCTGTGAAGGCTCCTGAGATAAAATGTAGTTGTGAATTGTCAGAAGGCCTTTCTTGCTACCACTACGACCTCACACTTATTTTTTTCTTTCTAATGAATGTGGCTATGTAAAATGTCTAGGGTAATGATGTGTAATGTGGTGTGATAGTTATAGATACACCCACAGATATTTAAGCAGACTAATAATATTTAACAAATATTATAATACACTGAACTAACTCACGAGTGTAAAATTTTTGATAGAATTATATTACATTTATTTTGTTCTGGATCAAGTTTTATGTTGACCAGAACTTTTTTAAAAAAAAAAAAGGATTTAAAAATTATGAAAGAAATGCATGGAATGTTACATAATAAATGCAAGAGTGTACATATATAAGTACTAGACTAGTTAGTTTTATTAAAATGTTCTAGTAGTCATCTACTTGGGAGGATAGTTAATGCTTGTGCTGTTGGGGTGGTCTCATCACACCTGTCTATATTGACTACACAGTGTCCAGTAAATTGCAGGAATTTTATGGGGTATTAGTAACTAAAAGACGTTGGTGAACTTCCAGCAGACCAGAGGCTCACTCAACTTGCATATGTAGCTCTGGTGCTGAAATCTGGTGGTCCCACCTCTCCGTGCTGGCGGGCAATAATAGTGGTCTCTGTCACAACGTACTGCACAGATACACTCGAGTAAAATCACCAACTGAATGGACACCGCCTTGTTGACAACTGAAACTCACAGCTCTGCAATCAAAGTATTGGCTATGTGTCAAAATTCTATTCTCTACCCACGTCTGGACACAACACGGACACAACAACCACATCATACAGACAGGTCAGATCTCTCTGACCAAACAGCACATTTACCATGGTGGTTTTACATCAGATAGGTCCTCCCAGACTATAGATTCTGAAAAATATTTATTAGTTTCCTTCCCTAAAAGTGGATAGGTAATATGTTTCATTATTCTCAACACTTGATCTGTCTTTCCTAACCCTTGCTGGAGTTTATGTATATTGTTGGTCCCTAGACCCTGACTTGGGCGGGGGGTCTAGAGCAAATCCCTACTTGTTTGTAAGGCTAGATTATGATATGGCTGTATCAAATCACTCGAACATTAAACAATATTCAAAATATACAAAGAAATAATTTCAATCTTACCAGATTATGAATAAAGAACACAGAAATGCTAGCAAAACTCAGCTGAGCTGCTGGCTATAGTATGGCGTCCCTGAACTTAGTTCACTTTCTTTCATTTGGAAATCACCACACTTTAAAATACTGTGTCTATCATCGAACAACTATTGAGGAATGGCCCCACTTGCGCGTCTGAGCGCCGATAAAATGATTGTCTGTGGCCAATCACTGCCTAGGTTTATTTCAAATTCAAATTTCCTACCCTAAAGTCATTTCAGTCATGCTTCAGTCAAGTATGGATGTTTATCTGTTAGTCTGTCCGTCTCTACTTGTTTTTTTCAAAAACGTACTTGATTTTTGAACCAACCTTTCTCTCCCCTCCAAAATTTTGTCGTTAAAAGTTATATTTAGACACAGCTCCCACCAATGTCCCTTCGCTTCCCTACTAAGTAGATTTGAACACCTGCGTCTCGAGGTCGTGTTTTTTTGTGCAAATAGCGACACTTTTTATTCAATACAGTCTGTCGCTGATGTGAACAACACTGTCTTTTGTCATTATCTTCAATATTATCTATCCGTCTGTAAATTTAAGAACATATTAGTTCACTGCTCAGAATGGGCCATCCGGCCAGCTAATTTTTATATTCCTAACATTAATATTATGAAAAAGTTACTTTTTAATTTTTGTAATATTCCAAACATCTGCGTTCTGCCGCTGAATTCAAATCAAAGGCTTGGTATCGCAAAAGCGACCAATAAATGACTGTGGCGTAACATATCCAAGGTCCCTTCTGTCGAGTTCCTTACTTTATGTCAACTTGGGAAACGTGACTTTTCTCCGTTTCCCCCCCAATTGCGTCTCCTTAGCCTTTCTAGTCTCACGCAATCTTTCCAGTCATATTTTTTCCTTTTTATCCGCCGTTCCCCTCCTGTCTAGCAAGTCAATTTTTATGGAGGGTGATGACCCGCGGTCTGGGCGATCATGTACTATCAGCAGCCTACGCATTATGTTTTTATCCTTACATGTTATCTTTGGAGGTATTTTACCGTTGAATCTCTGTCAATTTCACTACACATCTCCCCACTTGAAAACATGCCTATGGCAAGTTCCAAAACCAGCGATACACATAGGTAAAATTACTCCTCACGTCTGCCACTACTCTAATTTTGATCACAGGGGTGCCGACTGAGGAAATCTGCACCGACATTCAATTTACGGCTTGCATAAGCGACTGGTTTCAGTTCCCCATCAGGTGAAGATGATCTTTGCAACAAAGCCCCTCCTAGTCCTACATTACTTGCATCGGTTCTTAAGACAAAGTCCTGTGTCAAATCAGGCAGTTTGAGAATAGGCTTGCTAGTGAGTTTTTCCTTTAACTCTTGGAACGCTAGTTCACATTGTGCAGTCCAAATAATTTTATCTGGAAGTCCCTTGCGAGTCAGATCAGTCAGAGGAGCATAAATAGCGTTAAAATTCTTGATGTATTTCTGATAAAATCCGCATAACGACACAAATGATCGCACGTCCTTTTTTGTTTGCGGCCTAGGTGCTCTCTGCAGTTTTTCCAAGTTCTTAGAATCAGGGGTCATATTACCCTGATATACAGTGTGTCCCAAGAATTCCAACTCTTTGCATCCAATACAACATTTTGTTGGCCTAGCAGTTAAGTTCGCCTCCCGAAGTCTATCAAACAACATCTCCAGAGCTTCAATGTGTTCTTCAAATGTCTCTGTGGCGACGAGAATATCATCCATGAAATTCGTGATACATGGGTTATTCAGGGGATCCAACAATTTGCGCATCATCCTTGAAAACACACTCGGAGCATTTTTCAGTCCGAATGGTAGCATATTGAATTCATAATGTCCATCCGAAGTGCTAAAAGCCAAATAAGGTCTCACTTCAGGCTTCACTGGGATCTGGTAATAGCCTTTACTAAGATCCACCTTTGAAAAGTATTTTGCCTTGTTCAGTCTGGCAAATAACTGTTTTGTGTCTGGTAATGGATCCACTTGTCCTTCTGTGACAGCATTCAGTTTCCTGTAATCTATGCACAGTCTGTGTTCTCCAGACGGTTTTCTCAACAAAACGACACTAGAACTAAAAGATGATTCACTGTGCGAAATAATCCCCTCCTTCAACAAATACTCTATTTCTTCCTTCAATGCCTTCTCCTTCGCGAACGGAATAGAATAGGCTCTCATACAGATTGGGTTTGAGTCTACCAGTTTCATGTCATACTGTAGCAAATTTGTATGGCCTGGTTTATCTGTTAATACATCTGTATGTTCCTCCAGAACTTGTTGAACTCTCTCCCTCTGGTTTTTAGTCAGGTGCTTACTGACTTTTACCTGTGCTGCGGTTTCACAAGGATGTAATGGGTATTCATGTGAGGTGAGTGGTTCTTTTTGCATCTGGGTTGCAATAGCCAAGGTCAATAAGGGGGTGCTTTCCTGGAGTGGTCTGTCCAGATACTTCTTTAACAGGTTTACATGATAAACTTTCTCCTTCCCCTTTTTATCAATTTTATAGTTTGTTCTAGACACCTTCTCTAGAACCGTATATGGACCTTGCCAACCAATTTGTAATTTATTCTGGCTTCCGGGTAGTAGAAGCAGCACCTTCTCTCCGACTGCCAGTTCCCTGTCCTTTGCCTTCCTATTAAAATATGCTGCATGTTTCTTCCTGGCTTGCTTCAAATTATCATTTGCCAGTTTCCATCCAGCTTTCAAACGAGTGGTCAGTTCGTTCACGTATTGATACGATGAGGTAACAGTCTCTTCCGCCTTCTCATCTGTCCAGGTCCTTAATAGAGTTACATCTGGATCTTTAATTTATCATACTTATTTTTCACGGAACCCATCGGGTCCCGTCCATTAGAAGCTCTATAATGAGGACTTTTCTTCCTAGAATCATCACTCACAAATCGACCACTACCAATTTTTTTCTGGGGTTTGTCTCCCCACTTTAGATTGCTTATGAGAGATCTTCGCTCTCTTGTCTGTTCTTCCAGTTTATATAAGTCTGACCGAGGGATTGTCATCTTATCCTGGGTAAAATTTCTTCTTTGTACTCTTCGCATAGTGGCCATGTTAATCCATTCAAGTGAAGACTGGGTGTGAAAAGGGGGCTCCCATTCCACTTTGTCTACCCGAGTATAATTAGTTTTCCTTTCAGGCCTAAAGTTGCCCCGTGGCGTTTCTAGGTCCTGCACATATTTTCCCTTTGTGGGTGTTCCCTCATGAAATACGCCACATGCTTCTACAAAGTTTTCAACATCGACATTTACGTCGGGCCAATAGTATTTTCGAGCAATCTTTTGGCAGATGGTACCGACTTTCTCATGGTCACCATCTTTTCCAACATGTAAGCTCCTTATTAAGTTTGCCCTATATATCTTGGGAAGAACTAACTGTCCGTGACCAGGGGATCTAGTTCCTGTCTTCCTATATAATAATCTGTTCTTCACAAAGTACTCTCCCTTGCTCGGAGGTGTGTGGCATTTGGGCAATTTTTTAAAACAGGGCTTGAGTGTCCTATCCTCAGCCTGCGCCTTCCTCATCTCCTCTGGATGAGCATTTATAGGTTCACCTTCTTCCTCCTTCTTCTGTGACCTGGTCTGCACTGTCGCCATGATCACAGGTTTCTCGGGATTCCCCAAGAAGACGTATCTACACCCCAATATCAGAGGGTAGATTGGTTCATCTATCACTGCTGCTCTGATTTCTCCTTCCACATAGCGAGTTTTCACCGTTATCCTTGCGATGGGAAGTGTCATGAGTGGTATGTCCTTAGTCGCCCCTTGTATTTCCACTGTTTCTGTGGTATACTGACTTGGGTCCACTAGGCTAGACTTCACAACTGAATCATAATCCAAACCTGTATCATAAAGGCACCTTATGGTGACCCCATTACAAATAACATCCTCACAAACTGGGGGGTGATAAGGTTCCTGTTGTCCATTAGGATTAACCTTTAATCTTCGCGTCCCCGACTTCATTGCAGCAATGTTTGAAGGTTTCCTTCTACAAAATTCGGTGTTATGGTTATCCTTCTTGCACCATTTACACCATCTTTTTCCTTGGTTCAACGGTTTTCTTTCATTGAACTTTTGGTCATTGAACTGTGAGTTTCTGTCGCGATAGTCATTTCTTGGCCGCTCAAAGTTTGTCCTACCTTTATTTCCCTGCTCTCTATTATCAAATTTATTAAATTGCTGTGGAGCTTTAAAATTGTCTATGTGCTTCTTTTTAGCACCACTTACCTCTGCCTGAGCTGCCTGATACCTCTCAGCAACATTTAAAATTTCCCTCAACTTCTCTGCACCTTGTTCCATGAGAAATTTTCTCATGTCTGGAGCCATGGACTCTCTCAATTGCTCAATCATGATCATTTCTTTAAGATCTTGGGTCTTCCCCAGAGCCGTCCATTTCTCCAAATAGGTTTCTAGTCTAGCAGAGAATTGGTGGTATGTCTCCCCAGACAACAGTTTGGCATTTCTAAATTTCTTACGATAAAATTCACCATTCTTCTCGTACCTTAATAACAAAGCCTGCTTTAACATGTCATAATTGTCTTGGTCTTCCCTGTTCATTTTGGCAAATACTTCATAAGAAGTACCTCTCATTCCCTGTGATAGCTTTAAACTCCACCTCTCTCTCTCTAACCCATATGTAGTAGCTAATAACTCAAAACGTCCTAGGTACCCCTCTATGTCATCGTCTTTTTCAACAAAATGGTCTAAATGAAACCCCATAGCTGAGTTTGAGGCTCCCAGACTGGACGTAGCATCTGAGGCAAAAGGGCTGGCACCATTTTCAGGAGCCGGGCCTTGTAATTCCAGCTCCCTTAGTCGTAATTCGTGCTCCCTTTGCAACCTTCTATCTTCTGCCTCCCTTTCGGCAGTCAACCTTTTTTCTTCTGCCTCCCTTTGCTGTCGTTTTTCTTCTGCCTCAATCTGCAGCCTCTTAATTTCTCTATCAGCCTCAATTTGTAACCTCTTCTCTTCAGCTACCTTTCTATCTTCCCTTTCAATATATTTATCACATTCAGCCGTTACATATTGAATTAAAATTTGACCCTCCATTCCCATCTCCTTTGCGGTCAGCACAGCAGCTGATCGGAATTTTGCTAGCTCCGCCATACTTTTCAGACAATATAATAATATACAAGCTAAATCTCTAACCAGTAAATACACTAAGTACTTCTTATGACTATAGTCTAACTAATTCTAACTAACCAGTTAACTAATTAATTATCACTGGCTGTGAAGATTCACCAACTTTTATCTGCAGGGACACTTTTAATTTTAAAGGGAATTTCACAATTTTTTTTTTCCCTTAATTTTATTTCTCCAACCAGGAGATCCTAATATTACTGTTGGGCTAATTATCCCTGGACAAGACCCCAATGTATGTAGTGGGTTTGATGGTATTGTATGATGGTGATATTACTAAATGTAATGTATGAGGCCAGCTGTGAAGGCTCCTGAGATAAAATGTAGTTGTGAATTGTCAGAAGGCCTTTCTTGCTACCACTACGACCTCACACTTATTTTTTTCTTTCTAATGAATGTGGCTATGTAAAATGTCTAGGGTAATGATGTGTAATGTGGTGTGATAGTTATAGATACACCCACAGATATTTAAGCAGACTAATAATATTTAACAAATATTATAATACACTGAACTAACTCACGAGTGTAAAATTTTTGATAGAATTATATTACATTTATTTTGTTCTGGATCAAGTTTTATGTTGACCAGAACTTTTTTTAAAAAAAAAAGGATTTAAAAATTATGAAAGAAATGCATGGAATGTTACATAATAAATGCAAGAGTGTACATATATAAGTACTAGACTAGTTAGTTTTATTAAAATGTTCTAGTAGTCATCTACTTGGGAGGATATTTAATGCTTGTGCTGTTGGGGTGGCCTCATCACACCTGTCTATATTGACTACACAGTGTCCAGTAAATTGCAGGAATTTTATGGGGTATTAGTAACTAAAAGACGTTGGTGAACTTCCAGCAGACCAGAGGCTCACTCAACTTGCATATGTAGCTCTGGTGCTGAAATCTGGTGGTCCCACCTCTCCGTGCTGGCGGGCAATAATAGTGGTCTCTGTCACAACGTACTGCACAGATACACTCGAGTAAAATCACCAACTGAATGGACACCGCCTTGTTGACAACTGAAACTCACAGCTCTGCAATCAAAGTATTGGCTATGTGTCAAAATTCTATTCTCTACCCACGTCTGGACACAACACGGACACAACAACCACATCATACAGACAGGTCAGATCTCTCTGACCAAACAGCACATTTACCATGGTGGTTTTACATCAGATAGGTCCTCCCAGACTATAGATTCTGAAAAATATTTATTAGTTTCCTTCCCTAAAAGTGGATAGGTAATATGTTTCATTATTCTCAACACTTGATCTGTCTTTCCTAACCCTTGCTGGAGTTTATGTATATTGTTGGTCCCTAGACCCTGACTTGGGCGGGGGGTCTAGAGCAAATCCCTACTTGTTTGTAAGGCTAGATTATGATATGGCAGTATCAAATCACTCGAACATTAAACAATATTCAAAATATACAAAGAAATAATTTCAATCTTACCAGATTATGAATAAAGAACACAGAAATGCTAGCAAAACTCAGCTGAGCTGCTGGCTATAGTATGGCGTCCCTGAACTTAGTTCACTTTCTTTCATTTGGAAATCACCACACTTTAAAATACTGTGTCTATCATCGAACAACTATTGAGGAATGGCCCCACTTGCGCGTCTAAGCGCCGATAAAATGATTGTCTGTGGCCAATCACTGCCTAGGTTTATTTCAAATTCAAATTTCCTACCCTAAAGTCATTTCAGTCATGCTTCAGTCAAGTATGGATGTTTATCTGTTAGTCTGTCCGTCTCTACTTGTTTTTTTTCAAAAACGTACTTGATTTTTGAACCAACCTTTCTCTCCCCTCCAAAATTTTGTCGTTAAAAGTTATATTTAGACACAGCTCCCACCAATGTCCCTTCGCTTCCCTACTAAGTAGATTTGAACACCTGCGTCTCGAGGTCGTGTTTTTTTTGTGCAAATAGCGACACTTTTTATTCAATACAGTCTGTCGCTGATGTGAACAACACTGTCTTTTGTCATTATCTTCAATATTATCTATCCGTCTGTAAATTTAAGAACATATTAGTTCACTGCTCAGAATGGGCCATCCGGCCAGCTAATTTTTATATTCCTAACATTAATATTATGAAAAAGTTACTTTTTAATTTTTGTAATATTCCAAACATCTGCGTTCTGCCGCTGAATTCAAATCAAAGGCTTGGTATCGCAAAAGCGACCAATAAATGACTGTGGCGTAACATATCCAAGGTCCCTTCTGTCGAGTTCCTTACTTTATGTCAACTTGGGAAACGTGACTTTTCTCCGTTTCCCCCCAATTGCGTCTCCTTAGCCTTTCTAGTCTCACGCAATCTTTCCAGTCATATTTTTTCCTTTTTATCCGCCGTTCCCCTCCTGTCTAGCAAGTCAATTTTTATGGAGGGTGATGACCCGCGGTCTGGGCGATCATGTACTATCAGCAGCCTACGCATTATGTTTTTATCCTTACATGTTATCTTTGGAGGTATTTTACCGTTGTATCTCTGTCAATTTCACTACAATCTTTGTCACAGTCCGAAAATCCGGGCGTTGCTTGAAACAGTTCCACAACTTCATTTATACAATCATCATTTGTGTCCACTGCAGTAGTTTCATTTCCTCCTGTTTTCCCAAGCAATCTATTCCAAGCCTTGTTGAGATTATCTTGTGACAGGGCGTCCAAGCATCAGCTAACATATAGCAGCAGTCTTTGAGATTAAGCTTTTTGGAAAACGCCACCACACTTTCTTCATCTTCAGCCAACAATAAACAACGCATGACTTCCTTCTTGTACATCTTTTTAAGCTTTGCTATAACACCCTGATCCATTGGTTGAATCAGTGCTGTTACATTGGGAGGCAGAAAAATTACTTTAAAATTTGCATCAACTGCATTCAATGTATCCGTCTTTGGATGAGATGGTGCATTGTCCAGTAGAAGAATTACTTTTCCAGTTTTCTTTTCTTGTTCTCTCAACCTCTTCACATTTGGGATGAACTGATTTGTATACCAATCAAGAAATATTTCACTATTCATCCAAGCACTCATCTGTGCTTTGTAGCACAATGGGAGACATGTCACATTGGTTTTTTTTGGCTTTGCCGATCATTAGCACCGGTAAACGATGACTTCCACTGGCATTCGCAGCTACCAAAATTGTTACTCTCTCTTTGCACTTTTTAAACCCAGGGGCAGCTGCTTCGCGCTGAGATGCAAGTGATTTTTGAGGCAATGATTTCCAGTATAAGCCAGTCTCATCGGCATTATACACATCATCGAGTGAATAACCTTCTTCTTCCAAAAAAGCCAAGAATGTTTCTTTAAAATTTTTAGCGGCAGTTGCATCGCTAGATAAAGATTCCCCTTGAATCTCCAATTCTCGTATGCCATGACGAGATTTAAAGTTTCTTAACCATCCCTGGCTAGCCTTAAAGTCAGGAGGACCGTCAAGTTGATTGTTGAACTGAAGTGCCTTTTCACACAACAGAGAACCAGAGATAGGTTCCCCTTTGCTTCTTCTTTGCACAAACCATGTATACAAAGCCTCTTCCAATTTCAGATCTTTCGCATTTCTCATGGTGTTACGTTTCTTAGACCCATTTCCACTATCCAATTTCGATGCAAAACTCATAATTTTATCCTTGTTACTTTTGATGTCAGAGACGGTAGCTTTCCCAACATTGAAAATCCTTGCAAGTGAAGACACAGTTTCACATTTTCCTAGTCTCTTGATAGTTTCTGTTTTTGTTTCAATTGACAAAACATTGCGGTTCCTTTTATATGCTTTAGGCCTACTGGAAGATGCCATATCGCACAGAGAAATACTTGTACACCAAAATTATTCTGCTGTAGTAGCAGACACAATTATTTTAAGTTGAACTGTCTGTTTAGCCAGTGTTCTGCCTAGAATGCACACGTACACTGGATTGGTAAACCAGATATTAACTGACTTTATGATCTAACTGCCTTCCTGTACGTAAGCGACCGACCATTAGCCCATCCCATCCTCTACAAATTGTTCGCACACATTTGAAGCTTGCCGCATCAAAATATTCAGAAATATAGTCTAACGGGACTGGTGGCGCCTAATTTTTTTTTCCTGGAAAAAGTGTTCGGATAATTGGGTGTTCGGATAATTGGGGTTCGGATAAATGGAGTTCTACTGTATATATATATATATATATATATATATATATATATATATATATATATATATATATATATATATATATATATATATAGGAAATATGTCTAGCTTACCACAATTCAAGGAAATATACACAAGTAACGTTGACTGGCGATGAATTTTGGCACAATTTCGATCTGCCTTATCCCAGGCTTTTATTTAGAAAAATATTAGCTTGCTCTCAACGCACTTGCTTCTCACAAAATGTATTTCAAAACTGGCCCTGAACTGACGCTTCTAATTGACTATATCGAAGGTTCTAACCAATAAGACCATGTTTACAAGAGCCTTTGAAAAATTGTTACCTTTCCTCACGTTGCCATTAGCTACAATAATAGTATTTGCAGTTCGACTAATAAAATTTCGCCTTACATATTACTACAGCCAATCAGAACGTATCTAACTTGTTGGCCTCATTTCCCCTAAAGCAGTGTTTTCCAAACATGCCATTTTGAGCAAATATGATCTTGTGCTGTCAGACAACCCCACTATAGTATTTTGGCTATAATTTGTTAATTACTAGCCTATTTGCGTAACACATAACATATTCTTTGTCAGCAAGTCCTAAGGCACACAAATATATAAGTTTAATGGGGCTAAGTGGCTTCGTTCAAAATATGTATTATTCTAGGATAGTCGTGTATTTGTTGTTTTTATTTTTATTTTTCGAACCGCCACCTGTTCTGCCTTTTCGACTGTTCTGTCAGTATAAAGTCAGGATTTCAGACGTAAAACAGTATTGTGTCATGTTTCCTAATAAGCATTAAACATGTTTTCAAAACCTAACCTTGTATTGGTAGTGTTTTTTATTACTGTTTATTTGAAAAAATCAGGTCTTCATGCCTTTCGCGTTCACTTTTTAATCGCGAGACGACGTGGTAGTATTGCCTGCGTTCCTCCATGCATCTCTCTCTCTCTCTCTCTCTCTCTCTCTCTCTCTCTCTCTCTCTCTCTCTTCTAAGCCCGTCTGTCTTTTTAGGTTAACGTAGTGTGTTATAATGACATTAATGCTAGTATTATATCTAGGTCATTAGTCATTAAGCAGTTTGCGTATCTCAAGGTTTTCTAAGAAACACAATACCCGTTTTATTTTTTAGACACGCGTGTAGTTTATGCAGACGGAGCAGAAAAAGGGGGTTTCTTGTTCAGCCATTATGGCGTTCTACAACACAGGCGTACGCTATTGTGACCGCACTGTTCTTTTACCATTCTTCTTTCCTTCTATTGAATTACTTCGCTAGGCTTTACATTTACTTTCTAATTTATATATGTGGATTAGAATTTTTCACGACACACATACTATCGCAGGGGAGTCCGGTGTGATTTTTCTATGATAGGTTTGTGTGCTTAAGGTTGATTGGTTCCCTTCTTCGCTGTCTTTGCCTTCCCTAACTCAAGACCAGAGTCAGGTATTCATATACAGCTGTGTAACCTGAAGCGTAACAAGCTGCTATCCTACGTGTGTGTCCTATCCGAAGACGTCTTTTCCCGATCTTTTTTAAATCCCACTAGTTTGAATCTTCCTGCTTATTTCCAACTGTTTCACATTGCTGTAATGTGTATTCCGTACCATTTCTTGTAGTCAGTTCATGAACTTATCTGTTGTAATTTCTTTTTTTCCGCTCCTCTTCTACAACCTCAGCCCCCCCCCCCCCCACCCCACCCCCCATCAAACCACTCTTAGATCCTGCTCTTTACCTTCGTAACTAGGGAGCCCCATAACAGAAATTGCTGTAAGGGAGTGAAGTGTTAGAGGCTTCACCATACTAGGATATGCTTTTTATTAGGTGGGGTGACCAGTTCCAAGCCTCGCTCCCTTTGCCTTTCCTAATTCAAGAGCAGAGCCAGGTAATCATTTACATCTGGGTAGATTGGATAGTAACAGTACAAGGCTTCGATCCCGGAACCAAGTAACTGTACCACGAAAGGAAAGCTCTCTAACCGCTGAGCCAATCGGACGCTTGTTTTCGTGTTTAGAGCAACTTATATTGATTTGTAAAAGCAGAAAAGAGAAACATCAAATAAATAATTCATACACTGCGAACAAAAGGATTATGGAACTAATGGCAAAGCTAGAGCACTTAAAAACAGAATGTCCAGATTACAATATGGCAGAGTATTTATGGCCAACGAGAAAGCTGTAGAAAGATGGAAAAAATACACATTTTGTGAGCTATGCAGACTTACCGTTCTCATATAGAGGAATGGGACCCAAAGACGCAGCAATAGAGAACGCAGTCAGCGACTCATAGCTTGACTGCCTGCGTCAGGACCAGCGAACCAGAGCTGGTCAAGACCGCACTCCACCTCCACGTGGTGGTCCTGGAAACAGTCTGCAGCAGTGCAGTCTGGCTGAGCGAGTGTGGATCGAAATGGGAAGGCAAACCCGGTCTTAAAAAATGCCGTGCAGAAGTCGGATGTGTCGACCGAAAGGTGCAGATATCACAGCTTAGGCGTAAACAGACACAACGCAACCACCGTCCTTTTCAGGACGAACGAAGAAGAAGAAGAAGAATATAGAGGAATAGTGTCTTATTCTTCTTCAAACACTCTCAGACGTCTACTCAAATATTTTCAAAGAAGGCAGCGGTCAGCTTCAGCATATTTGTATCTCCATAAAGTTTTTTCCAGGAATGGTAATGGTGACGGCCATTTGTGCTTTCTCTATTGGGCATCTTTGAAACAGCTGTTCAGCAGTCGTTTTAATTCCTGTTCTTTGCTGCTGTGCCCTGACCTCACAGTTCAGGGGAAGATGACCACAAGTAGCATGTGGTGGACCCCTTCGAGGCCGGGGGGGGGGGGGGAAGGGGAGTGTCCGGCACTCTCATAGCCTGGTGGGACTCCGCGGGGTTAGCGCCATTCTATTTACTTTTAAGTGACGTCATCATCGAGCAACCTACGTTGCACTGTTTCGTTAGGCTTGTGTCCCAGTCAGTGGCGTATTCTCTATGTGTGCTGTACGTGCTGCGCACACCTATGCCCGAAGCAAAATAAAAATTTAATGTATTATTCTATAAAATATTTCTCTTATAATGTTCTGCTTTCGGACCGCACGCATCAGGATAACGGATTTTTCCGCATAGAATCTACGAGTATATCTAGTTTCAGTTTCCCAGACGCGTTTTATTGTGTAGTTTTTTTGGTTGGTAGCAATCGCCCGAAGTTTCTCGGGTAATTCCGTCACTATGCGTGCTGCACCTTTCGGCTTTACGTTTGAAGACTGGTTTGTGTGGATCGGGGTCATGGCCAGATACGTCAATACAATACGAACATGCGTGCGGTGGTCTTGCAGCTCTCGAGTTGTAAAAATCGGCTGTGTCCGTCCAGTGTTTTTTGTGATTAATTTTTGTTAGTTGCCGGGAATGCAGATTATTACAGTGACAGTGAGTTTCAAGTTGTAAGTTAATTAGTATTTCGGAGATAATTGACATATACCCCTAATAACTATCGTTGTGTAATTGAATATAGTTGGTTTTTAAAGAAGAAGGGGAAGAAGTTAAATAGTAGGCGTACATATTCATTTTAAGTAGCAGCACGCCTAGCTCGCATTACCAGGATACGTCACTGGTCCCAGTGTATCTGATTTCAACAGGAATTTATGTCGGGTTACCTACCTTAGTTTTCGGCTGTCCACAGCCTTCCTAGAAGGCAGCAGTATTGTGACTGATTGGTCTTTACAAAAAACGTACAAATTTGTTGACATTAATATTTTAAGTAGCCATCTTGACAAGGAGAGATTTTCCGACATCGAATAATAGCTAAGATTATAGGGTAATAGTGTGGTACCAAGTGCTCTCTACGGCGCTACCTCGGATTGGGCGAAAAGAAGCTCTCACGGCGGCAAGCAGAAGAGAGGGGAAAACGTCGAAAGGAACACTAGGAAAATAAGCAGCTTATGGCTGTCACCTCAGGGGCGCATTCCCATAGTCAGTTATGACTTAAGGGGCTATTATTATATTATTAGGGTAATAGCAGAACAGTTATGCAACACTAAATTATTCTAAGACTGCCCCCGTGCAGTTTCCAGGGGTCTATGAGGGAGACAAAGACAGTACATGGCTACTTCTCATTCAGGCATGTCGTAAGAAGCGGTTACTACGAGGTTGTGCGTGGGTCTGGCAACATCAACATGTGAAACAAACTGCTACAAGAACCACCGCAGCAAGAACACATGAAAGTTTTGATGCTGGTGTTCTACAAGGGGACCGGCTGTAGTAGTAGCCCTTTGCTTCATAAAGAACGCAAAAGAGAACAAAAAAATGTGTACGGAAGAGAGAGATCAGAGATTAGTTGAATTGAACACTTCTTCTTCGTACACTTTCAGATGTTAACTTGAATATGTTTAAAGAAAGCAGTTGTCATCCCGAGGTTATCGGTATCTTCATAGAGTTTGTCCAGGAGTAGTCATGGTGACGGCCATATGTGCGAGTAGTCATGGTGACGGCCATATGTGCTTTCTGTGTTCTTCATATGTCGGGCACTTTTGCAGCAGATGTTCAGCTGTCATAATAGAAAACAATATTCAGGAAAGCTACTAATGTTTCAGTTCAAAGGAAAAAATCCTCCCTATGGAGCATGTAGGTACAACTACAGGTGATACCCTTACATGAAGCCTGCATAAAGTATTCACATGCTCTTGTAGTAGTGGTTTCTGTAGCACGTTGTTTAACATGATGATGCCGCCAGCGCCATTCACGTCCTGATATTAATCGCCCTTTACGTCATGCCTGAACGAGCAGTACTTCGATTCTTTCTTTGTCTCCATGAACTACACGGGACATATAATTATTAACATATATCCATCTTTAGATGTGCCTCAGTTATGAGTATGGCATTTCAAGTTGGTCAGATTTCTCATTTTGTCTGTATGAAACCTCCTGTCCTTCATTTCCTTGCGGCGATAAAGATTGATGTAGCTCATATCAGACGCTACTGTCTGCTAGATAGATGTGACGTTCATTCAAAGCGGCCAAGTATAGTGATCTGGCCGCGGATCTGAGATACGATGGGTTCACTGCAAGGGTCATGGATGTTGAAGTGGGAGCAAGAGGGCTTGTGGCTGCATCAGTGTATGATTTATTGAAACTGTTGGGGCTGAGGGGTCAGTCGAGAACACGGGCACTAAAGAGGCTTAGTGAAACTGCCGAAAAGGCATCAGGCTGGCTGTGGAACAACCGCAATGGGCAATGGAAATCGTGACAATAAACGCTGCGGTACAGAAAACACCAAAAATTATAACCTAAACTATTGATATGATGCCTATTACTACAATGATTGATCTTCTGTATTGCGTCCATCAAATAAACGTGTGTCTGATGTCAAGCCATGACTCCAATCAACATTGATTACCAGTTGGTCAAATTATGTATTAACCTTGACCCATCTTTCGGCCCACGATGTTTTATTATTCGCGTTCTATATTAGTCGGCAATCCTTGTAAGCCCGACCAAGACTGACAACATTTTAAGTCAGTAGACATATTGACAGTCTCGTATAAAGACACGCTGTGTTAACCAAACATATGAATAAAACTTCGGCGTATCAACCACGTCACACGCTTATTACGAGAAGCAGGGAGTTAGAAGTGTGGAGGGAGTAAGACAGGATTAAGACGCGTATCAAAGTAAACAACCGAACTATTGCTTCAGAATAAAATAAAAGAGACATAAGATGGAAAAATAACAAATTAAAATTTCAATTGCCTCAACAGGTTATATATATTTTTTTAAAGTTTTCAGTACTCAAAGTAATTTACTTAAAATAATGAAAGATAAGAAAACCCTCCGACAGTGCATTGGTAGATTTTTGTCTCACGTGCCCCCTTAGATGTCTTCTGGTACCCCTAGCGGTATGCGTACCCCAAGTTGAATACCAACTGTATCTATCTTATATTGCTAGTGCTAAACGTGTTACATATGTTTGATTCCCTTTGTTGTAATGTACCGGAATATCTAGTTTCTTGATGAAGACAATTGATCCTGTATTCTTGATTTTAATTTTTTTTTTTAAGGCTAGGGCCTATCTGAATTCCTATCATTACCATTTCAGTTACCTTCGACCTCCAGCTTACCAAAGTCTACGAACGGGTGTGCTATATAGAAATTAGTATATTAATATAAGAAATGTTGGGCAGTAGGCCGGCTGTCCCAACTTGTAAAAGCTAGCCACAGCAACCTCAAGTGGAACGTGAACACACAAATAATAATTGTTAAATGAGTTGTCAAGGCAGGTATTGTGAGGTTCTGAAACACAGCTATAGACTTTCTGGTATTAGAATCGTGCACGTTATAGAAGGATTAAAATGATATGACAAATCATCAGTGTGCAAGTGAGGAAAAAATAATATTTAAAATCTAATGGAAGGAGAGGTGAAGAAATGACGTTGTTGGCGGGTAGGACGTAGACTGAGGAAGCCTATTATTAGCACCCTAAGGCATTCCATATTCTGAAATCCACAAGGTAAAAGAAATGGAAGGGGCCTGGTAACGGATAGATAAAGTAACTGGGGATAGGCAAAATTAGGATACAGAACAAGAAGAATGGAACTCGAACTGATGGAACAGGCCAGAACGGATTGGCATCTATTAAGTGAAAGACTATCCTTCACAGGGAATTGAATTTTTTTTTTTTTTTTAATGTATAAAAAAGAAGAAAATGTTGTAAAAATTATAAAAAAAACTACTTCATGGAGATTTTCCAAATGAATTTTATTTCTTGAATTGTTTTTTACCTCTGATCAGACACTCTGATTTCCTTCAAATATTGACGTCTGCATTGGCCTAAAATACTAGGCCGGTCCATCAAAATTAAAACTTACTTAAGGTGTCATTTCTCTGTCACTCAGCTGTTACTTTCTTTGTTTTAAAATTATAGTTCTTTGTCTTATCTCTGGACAACAACGGTTCTCAAAGTGTGTTCCACGGAACCCTGGGGGTTCAGCATACCTTTTTTCAGGTTTACGCGGGAAATAAATCGGTAATGGCGGGAAACAAAACTATGTTCACACTTTTACAAAGGGAGTATCGAGTGGCAGAGTGGTTAGAGCGCTTGATTCGTGAAGCAAAGTTACCAGGTTCGAAACCTGATAGCGCCATGCTGCAGTCAATTTAGCTGTAAATGGGTACTTGACTCTGCTCTTGAGTTAGGGAAAGCAAAGACAATGAAGAAGCAAACTGGTCGCATCATATCACAAAATCTTAGACTTAGTATGATAAAGTTTCTTTAGTATGATAAAGTTTCTAACACTTCACTCTCCAACGGAAGTACCATCCCCTTTTACTTTGATAAAATGTTAGATAGATACCGTACACGTACAGAATACCTCGCTCATACGACATGTTAGGTTCCAGGCCACTGTCGTAAAGCGGAAATCGATGTAAATCGAAATATGGCCTTTTTTCATTGCTGAAGTAAGAACAGTACTGAAATGGTCATATACGTACATTACAAACCTAACTAATCAACTTAGAATTTAAACAAACAATGGGAAAAAGTATTATATTTATCTTTTATAGCCGTGGTATTCTTCTGTTGGTAGCTGCGATTGCCGAATTATTGAAGGAAATTTGAAGGAGAGGCCACATTTTCTAGATCGGCAGTCCACTTAAAAAAAAAAAAAAAAAAAAAAAAAAATACAATTTTGCCTAGTATTGGCGAAGCGCGTCCCGTTCAACCTAGTCGGTTATATTAGAACGCATGTCCACATATAAATGACCTTTTACATTACATAGCGCTTCCTGGCTGTAAATTATGATGTACATCTTATAACAATAACATGTAAGAATAATGAAATCACTTTGGAAATACATTTTAAATCACAAAATAGCAGAGCTAAGTCACAAAGATGCGCCTGAAATGCGACAAAAACACACGAGTCTCGAAGTATAAAGCAGAGAGAGCAAAGGGAAGCGACTCTGTGATTCAGTGCAGACGCAGTTTCGAAAAGTGTCATGTTGAAAAAACGTCGTATGATCGAATCAAGCCGTCGTATCAAATAAATGGGTGTTAATTGAAAACCGTCGTATGAGCGAAGTGCCGGAAAGTGAAGCGTCGTAAAGCGATGTATGACTGTATATATATATATATATATATATACATATATATATACATATACATATATATATAATAATAATAATAAATTCTTTAAGCACCAAACACGGCGCATAAGGCAGAAACCAGTGCTCTCCAGTTTGTTCGTTGCGACGCCACTCCTCTTAGCTCTTGCACATTATTTAGGCCCAACGTTCTTCCTTCTCTTATTATTGTTCTTCTGAGTGTTTCTTTTGGTCTTCCTTTTTTCCTCTTACCCTCAGGAACCCAAGTGAGCGCCTGTAGTGGTATTCTGTTGTTTTGCATTCGTAGGACATGACCGATATATGACCATCGTCTTTTCCTTATATAGTCAGAGACATATTTCTGCCTAGAGTCTTCTCTTATTTGTCGATTAGTCTTGAATTCTTTCCAACTGATGTTCATGAGTTTTCTAAGACATTTGTTCTCGAATGTATTCAGCTTGTTCTCCAATGATTTTGTTATTTTCCAACTCTCACAGCCGTATGTTAACACTGAGATAACATTTGAATTAAACAGACGATATATAAGACGATATATAGAAGATATATAAGAAACCACGAACAGCAAGAGAGAGTAGAAACAATGGTTGTCTCCAACCGAGGACCCACATGTAGTGTAATAATAAGTGGAATTAACAATAAAAGCACATAAATTAAATTACTTAGGTACACGGATAATATCGGCTGGAATATAAGTCTCCGAGATTAAAATATAATCCGGCAGGCAAAAACTGCGTTTCATAACATGAGAACATTGCTGTGTACTACATCATTGAGAAAGCATGGAGGAAAATTGTGAAGTGTGTCTGCGATCCATTAAACAAAAAGTTGTATTTATGTGACTTCTGGGCGCAGAGGGGGAAAAACTGAGAAAGTCATTGGAGGCAACAGAGATCTTTTTCACCATGTCTCATATTTTGAAATGGAAGGGAGGGGGTGGTTCCCTCCCTCACTGTCTTTTTCTTCCCTGACTCAGAATCAAAATCAGGTACCCATTTACACCTGGGTAGAATGAAGCGTGACGCCACCTGGTTTTCAAACCCGGTAGCTTTGCGTTGAAATGCAAGACTTCTAACCAACTAACCATTCTGCGTTCGAAAACTTCTTAGCAACGGGAAAAAGTAGAGGACACAAGAGGCAAGTAAAGCAGAGAGAAAAAGATAGTCAATAGTTTGGTGCTATTGACATTTGACAAGGGCAATAACAGAACTGACGTGAAACACCAAGGGCCCAGATATGCGGAGAAACATGATCGCCAAATACCTCACGGCATGGCACTTATGCTGGAATTGAACTCATCATGGTTTCTTAGTAACACTCTTATTCCTGAATACCCACAAACCTCCCTCTCCCCTTTCTACCAGACTTTTGTCCTTGCCGCGAGACTGAACGTAGACACTTATCATCATTAATATCATGTCCGTCTTCGCTCCAAACGGATTATGGCACTACAGCAGCACCTAATCACCTTGTATGAAGCCTGCACTAAAGCATTTCATGCAGCTGTGGTTTCTGCACCAATTTGTTTCATACGATGAGGTTGCTAGCTCCTTGCGCAGCCTCATACTAGTCGCATCTACCGGTAAGCTACAGGGAGTATTAGTTCTATTCTTACTTTGTCTCATCAGATTCCCCCCTGGTGACCACACTGGGCCATGACTTCGTATAGACCAGTTATAATGACGTCACTATAGAAGCTATACTGCACGTGGCTTACATATCCTTGATAGTCTTCCTTCTCCTTGCTCTACCTGTTCCATCCATCATTGTGGATCAAGGAACAACCACTGCAGGTAGCCCCTTCGCAGAAAGCTAGCATCAAAGCATTCATGTCCTCTTGCAGCGGGGGTTTCTATACCAACTTGCTTTACAAAATGTGGCTGCCAACCTCATCCACAACCTCATATCAGTCACCTCTTACAACATGTCCGAGGTAACAGTAGTCCTATTTTTTCCTTGTCTCCTCAGAGACCCCCGGGAACTACACGAGGCAACATTTATTGTGACGTCATTATAATGGGCCAAGTGTCGGCCTGTTCATAATGAAGGTCGTGAACTGGGGAAATAATATAATATCTTTTTTTTGTATTGATATCCTTTTTAATGCAAGAAAAACAGTTCTCAGATATAAGCACTAAGGTAGATCGTGGAGTATTTATTTGTTTACATTTTTTTAATTAACAGACGGCACAATAATACATTTTTATTACACGCACATTTCTTCAGTGTTACCCGTTCTAGCCACATATTCACTGCGCTTATTGAGGCATCTATCCAACCGCCGAATATATATTTCTTCTCATGCATATCAAAACATGGTGGCCTGTTTTGACCGAATGATATACTTTTTATTTATTCTTTTTATTTATTTTCTCACGTCTCTTACTTAGCCTCTCGCGTTCTTTCCTGTCCCTGGCGAAGGCCTTATGGCCACGACGTAGGCAATTTTCTTTGTATTTTGTCTTAATAAGACAAAATACCTATTTTAATATTATTTTTTAATAAACCCACCCTTCACCACACCTTAATGCAATCTTCTTACACTAGACCCCAAGGTCTTTAATATTTGGACATGCGCCCCAATATAACCAACATACCTTGTGTCTAGGTTAAACGTAACGCGTCTCGCGAAAACGAGACGAAACGCCGATAAAAAAAATAAAAAAAATCGTGTATATATATATATATATATATATTTGTTCCTGTTAGCGTTCTTGCGACGCGTCTGCCATGTCGTCGTTGACGAGCGGTGGCATTCTTCATATCGTTTGCTGTGCTGAAACATGTACCACCCACGAACTACTTTGGTGGTCCGAGACAGATGGAAGCCGCTGGGGGCAAGACGGGGCTTATAGGGAAGATAAAATGCGGAATGTGCCATCTCAAGGTTGGGTTTGTTTGGCCAAAGTGTTTTACGATATAAACTTATAATGTGTTGGGATAAACAGCTAAGTGCGCTGATTGTGGGAAGTAGTAAACAGACTGTTCAGTTATTCGCCGTTGTTGAGCCCGGTTACAACTAAAGTTGGCGATGGTGTTTCTCCGTTTCCTGAGGTCTTTGGTGCATAGAAACACTAGTGTTTTTTTTTTTTTTTAATGACCATAAAAAGGAGGATTAAACTAGGATTGAAGTTGAAAGTCGCAACCATGGTGGGGTGGGTTCAATTCCCAGAGCAGAAGACAACAGCAGGTGAACTCTTAGTAGTTCATTGCCTAAGTGGGCCCGCCACCCCCTCCCCTCAGAGTTTAAGGAAGAAATATTGCAGTAACACTTGTCCGACTGGGGGTTACTTCTGATGATCAGATTGCCTCCTGTTGTAACGCTCTTTATAGAGTTTCCTATCATTTATTTTAAAATTGTGACCATAATAAAGTAGTTGTTCGTCACAACGATCATCCTTCAGCTCCACATAGGACTGTGACGAAAAAAAAAGTCCTATTCTTTCGTCCATATTTCTTCCAACACTTTTCTCGGTCAGTACTTATTCGTTCATTCCTTTCTTCTCTTCACCCGGTCATTACCTTACTTTTACAACTCCATCTACCGATGATTATCTTATCCTCGGGTTGACATTATGTATTTTGCCAGCTTCTCACATTCTTGACCTGCTTATCTTTTCTTTGTGCACCATCAGAGTTTAGCGAAGACGGGGAACAATGCCACCTTGACTCTTTGCTCAAGACGCCAGCAATAGGCGTATTAAGTCGCCTATCACCACATTAGATTACATAATCACGTTTTCTCATCTGGTGAATGAGTCTGATTGTGGCAAAACAGATGGGCTTCTAAGAGTTAGCGTGATGAGCGACGTGCAAAAATACGGCGCAACCTTAAGGTTGTCTGAATTATAACCATCTTGGAAAATTAGGGCCAGACATATCACGTAATGATTTCTGGTAGGTCTCTTAACAATCTTAAGCAAGATATCTTGTCGTGATAAACAAGGATAGGAAAAGAGAGTGCAACCTTGGAAAAGGTTTATCAGATTTAGTAATTAGGGCGGGTCGAACGACATAATGTTTCGAGTAAATGTAACACGTAAGTGGCATTACCTTATATGACCGTGCCGTAACATTCATGGTGAAGGGTAGGGGGAGAGTTTGCTATAATCATACTCCTTACTGGTGGTTGGTTTAAAAGTAGAATTTGACCTAGCCTTAATTGTGATTGGATTTCGTCCAAGAGAGCCTCACGAAGTTACACTTTTCCATGGAAAATTTTAGCTTTAAAACCTATAAACTTTTGATTTCCCCAATGCATTTCTTACCTTCGTCAGAAGATCATGGGCAGCAAGAATAGGAGTAGTAATAAAGATTCCAGGATAGGACAGGCCAAAGTTACTAGAAGTATCTTGTAAAACTGAAAAGAGTAAAACTTCATTGCTAATACTTAGCCCCCCAAGTCCGAGGAACCTTCCTCAAGTGTAAATAATTAGGAGTTTTAACACACCGAGGGACGGTTGCATCTTAAACAGTTGCAGGACATACTACGACTTTTTAGTTCATCACAGTTTGGGTATATTAATTCACCCAGTCTATAGGGGTAGACTATAACATGTACATTTTATTATTTTATATTTGCATTTTATATGTAGGAATTGCTTATTGATGTACAGTTGCATATGGGGCTGGCAACGTCATCACATAAAATAACTTGCCACATGAACCATCACTTCAAGAGCTGGTGACTGCTTTAATATGGTTTCCTCACAAAGAACCAATAGCAGAGGTAGCCCCAGGCTCCATAGGGAGCAGAAAGCGGATGATCGTGACATCATGGTATATATATATATAGAGCATTTGTCCTGAGAATTCATTCTCAGGTACATCAAAAACATTCAGAAGGAGTTGAAACGGTGGTAGAAATGATGCTTACATAAGGAGACATGATACTTAAGAGAGGTATTGTTTTTCTCTCAGTTTCTGGTACTGGTTACCTGAATTCGAAGCTGGGCACCACCTTTAACAGGCGGGTCTGGAGGTCACTCAAAGTGGCTAAATCTGAGGCCGTTACTCCTGCAACACAACGAACGCACTGCTACCACGTCACTTCTGAATTAAGAAGGAACAGTCAAAACTCCACTGGGAACCAGCAGTGTCTGAACCAAACTCTCTGTCGCCATATTGTCAGCTAAGTACACAGCACTAGCACAGTTCACGGACTATCTTTCTTAAAACTTCACCACAAAACAATATTTTCCGAAGAAGATACACAACCATCAACTTGTATTGACAAATAAATTGTATTCATTTTAACCCTGTTGATCAAATATTGCATAAATAAATCTCTTGTTATGTATGTAAATATAAATCCATAGTTGGAGTCTATTGATGGATTGAGTGAATTGATGTCTGCAGCCGTATGACTCATTAAAAAGAGAATACAATATAGAAAGCTAAACATACAATTAATAGTTTTGCTGAATCACCTTCAGCTGGGGACTCATTTAATGCAAGGCAAAATATACATTTTTCTCAGAGTGAGCGGAGAATACAAAGTTTATAACACACTTAGATGACTCAGTTGTTATATTTGCCATTCTATAAATCCCCGTGAGACTCCCTGAAATAGAAGCATCATCCGTCTATTTATATCTCTGCCAAGAGTAATCTTGAGCAAAGGTTGCTGCCTTTGTAAAAACTCATTCATTTTACTCGAATTTTGGCCATTATTGGACCACTCCTGCAGAGCGGGGTAGACAACCGGCGACAGGCACATAGGTCTTAAACAAACTTATGCCAAGTCTTCCTGTTCGGTGCCATCAGCTCAAAGTCTTTCCGTGTTTTCTTCATCCTTTTAAAGTCTGTCTCCGGTTCTCCTCTCCACGTGTTGTTTGGCACAGTTTATGTTATTATTTTGGTCAAATAAAGACAAATACAGGCAGAGCCGTAGATATGACTTTATTAGGGGGGTTTAATTTTTAAAAAAATGTATGCACTATTTTGGTACCTGAACAGTATAATAGAACTGTCACGAAGTGGATTTATGTTAGAGTTTGTCTGAATATATAGACAAGACACTAGTATGAGGAAGTCTGAGAAGATAGATTTTGTATGAGAAATGACAGTGACTGTGGAAAGATGAGACTTATAGCTTCGAGGGTGAGAACCGAGATTGACTCTCCCTCGCCACTTGTGACGTAAGTACTAACTACTGTCCCACCACCTCTGACTACCATATAGGAGATAAGGTTTCACTAAAGTCCCCAGACACACTTTACAAACAAGCATATTGGTACAGTATAGTTAAAGAGAAACAGATCCAGTGTACATTTTATAGTTTATTAAACAACAAAATCAATAACACAGCAAAATAAATAACGTGCGAGGTCGCACAAACCTGAAAACAGAACAATTAAAATGACAGACACTTAAAATCCAACAATTTCACCCTCTCTTTCAACCTGCAGGGAAGAAAGTTAAGGATTAACAAAACGCTACTTGGTAGGGTCTCTAACTTAAGAGCCACCACTCCTAACTATTCTAGTATTATTATTAAATTTAACCCACTGTCCTGTTGCAGACGTATACCTAAATGTCTACACACATTTGAATGCACTATATGATGTCCTACACAGCTAACCACTGTACCACAAGTACTGATCCCCAAACGGACTTTTTCAGTGCTAACTCAGAGGCTGTCATCTAAGTCTGTCTATCTAACTCTCTACTCTGCTTCTGCTCAGTGTCTCTCTGACAATACCGTCTTCTGCTAAATGGCGTCTCCGTTACGCCCCTCCTCTCGTTAGCATTCGGAAAAGAATGATTTCCCTTTCTCCTTTCCAGACTACTGCAGCTGACGACTTTGGTATTATGAACGAGGTACTTGACTCGGGATGTAGATGCTTCACTGCTGATGAAACATCTTTCAACTGCCCTCTTCGGGTTTAGTACACATGGCTTTATTATGGCCGTATTAAACAACAACACCAGGCCACGCGCCTATTCGGTGTGTTATAAGGAGCTAAGAGCTCCGGATTTTAAGAAAATCCGTTCCCGCTTCACTGCATGAGAACTTATTTCTTTTACTGGTGCAGACGTACTGAGCGCCGGCATTACCGCGTCACCAGTTCTCTTCACCTATGGCGATGTCTTCGAGCCCTCAGCTCCTGAGAAAGCAAAGTACCGTGGTAAGTTGTACGGCAATTTACACCCTCCCTATGTGCCGTAAAAATGCTGTAAAACGAAAAAATAACAACAAATATACAACACGTCAAAATATTCTCAACCCTAACACATAAACACCTAAATTCCTTTACTCCCCTCTGTCCCCTAAATCAATACATCTCCCCTACACAAACTACGCACCAGCGATAAACATATATTCCTACCCAAGGGTCACACTAATCTACCGTCTCCTATCTCTTTCCCCTCATCAACGTAAATATCTGTCTGGTAGAAAAACCCCAGACACGGGCTGACCTGAATCCTTTGTGCTAGGCTTGCCTCAGGCGTCACAACAATTGCATTCACCGCCAGCTAAAATCCCCAGGTATAATTCCCCGGCCCAACTTACGGACTGACCCGGGAAGGCTATCAATTAACATAATATTAAACACCCAACCATGCCTGCGCATATACACTACACATTATCATAATCAAAAATGCGGGTTTTCACAGACCTATTATTACATATTACAGAGCACCCGTTTATCTTAGCACTTATCCTCAAACAGTTAATATCTCAAGACCGTTACACAAATCATAGATACTGCTACTTATTCACATAAAGTTATTGGCACAACTTCTAGTTTTATTATAAGATAGCAATTGATGGCACTTCTGTCTAATAAATTTAATTTAACGCCCAGAAGAAAACTTTACTTTAACGTGTTAAGATCTATTATAAACGAACTATCTACATCGCTAATTAAGTTATAGACATACCCAATTATCGAATTTCTCACGTAGAGCAGACGATTTAGTGTTGTTTTCACGGCAGCAAAATTTTAAGACCAGAGAGCGCTAACCGAGTTAGATGCTAACTATATAGTCTTAATTCTGATGCAATAACCCACGTTATGATTCATCTCGTCGCGTCGCTGTGGGCCGCCCTTAGACCAATATTATTGCTGCAAATAAATTAACTATGACCTCCGCCAATGATATCGTAAACAACCCGATGACTCAGTGAATATTTTGCTCACGCGCTACTTATTGCGTCACCTTAGATAATTCTACTGACTGTTCTCGTTAACAAAATAAATTTGATTGGTTCTGCGCTGGTTCTGCTTACCTGGGTCGTGTTTCTGCCCCCATCTCTACAATTAACAGGGTAGGTGCGGGTTTTTCGGATTTTTCCTAGTCTGAAAAATCTACTCAGCCTAATAATTGAACTCACGCCAAATGAAATAAACGAACACAATTATTTACAGAGAGAAGAGGACTGGGGCGAAATTGAAATTAAAACCCACAGTAACTCCTCCTAAATAAACGCAATTAATTACATAGAGAAGAAGAGTGGGGCCCGTTAAAAATAAAATCACAGTAAATCCTCACAATACTCCCCCCTTTTAGGTCGGGCCTCCGGCCTAATTACTGTAATCTTTCTTTTCATACTGGTCCCTATTATTGTCCGCAGAGATCATAGTCTCTTTAATAGCGGTCATTACTGGGAACCAATCCTCTGCCGTACTGTTCTGATGGCCACAAATCCACTTTCCTTCCCTCTGTCTTTTAGTCGCTCTGCAACTGGCAGGCGGCTGGGCCAATCAACCATAACATACCTCCTTCCCCTTCTCCCCTGGCCTTGTTTACCTAGTTTGCTCCGCCATGGTTTCTTCATGATAAGTAACCTTAACCTTGGCGGAGTACGGCTCCCGCATAACTCTCTGACCACTGAATGGGTAATTAGCGGGTTACGTGCTGTCCGATAAATGCTATTGTTGAGGACTGTTTCGCGGCTTGCAGACATGTGAATGATTGCAACATTCGCATGCCTGCACCACGGAACTCCTCAATTGAATTAAGACCAGAAATCGCGCAGATCAAGATATGACGCGTCAAGCCTAGTTACAGTTAGTCTACCTATGGCCTGCGGGCCTGATGGCCGGCGTGCCATCCGACAGTGTTTCAATGTGTGGCACAGCCACTTATGGATAGTGTTTCAATATGTGTGGTATAGCCACTTACTCAAATGTAGAACCGTTGTGTTCTGGCTTTAAGCCAATATAAGGATATGTGTCTAAAGACTAGGAAAGTCTATGTATGGCCATTGAGCCGAATGGCAGTGTTGGAATCTGTGGTAAAACCACTTAAGGATCGTGTTTTAATATGTGGCATAGCCACTGACTAAATATATATGTAGAACGGTAGATCCACCGGAAAGTGTAAAATAGCGTAAGAATCCGTATCAAATTGAATATAGGACCAGGTAGAGTCCAGATTAAAATCGTGAACAACGCAGATTACGTTCACCTTGAACTTATATACATGGCAGTTAAAGCCTGGCGATGCAAGCCAAAGACGTTGATTAATGATACATAGACAGGATCTATAGATTTACGGATAATGTACTCACTAGTATTGTGAAGGGATAATAATTCCAAGGATCGGATTCAGTAGGAGTTGGTTGCACACACTATTACGCTATAAACTTAACGGTTAACCCAGACGAGATAAGTCTGTGAGAGGAACATTGTGTAGAGCTTAGGACTATGTTAAAGCCAAGTTAATGTGTGAGTAATGTGTTATGCTCATTGTGCAAAAGTATATATTAAATTGTTCAGTCGTCAATGGAACTTGTTGATTGCCTGAATTATTCAAGTTCTCACTCTGTGCTGTGACTGTTGTTAATCCTTGCAAGGTCAGTCCAGATTATCACAGGTATTCATAAGACTAACTATAATGTAACCAACACTGGGGAAGAATTAATATACAACAACGACACTGAATATAATAATAATTTAATCACACAATAATGGCTTAAAACTGCAATCGAACTATAAAGCTGGAATTAGAATAGATGAATCATAATATCTGAAATATTGACAAGCAACCCAATAAACTCACGTCCAACGGTGCTGAAACTTTTAATAACAACTAGCAAGAAAAGATACAGCGGGACCGTAACATACTGGTGTCAGAAAGTGTTCGGACAATTTTCAGAATTCATCTTTTCCGTTACCCAATTGAACGAACTAATGTTCATGAATCAGGCTTCAAGTTGGGAAGATTCTAGTGGAAACAACTTCAAGATCAATTCAGTTCGTCACAGACAAAGTAACAGTGGAAATTGAACAGTTCAAGAAAGTCTTATTCAAGGCGCAGGTCCAATCTGGCAACCCAAATTTACACATCAAGTTACGAAGGTCAAGGTCGAGTCATCACTCCGATCAACGGTCGCTGAGTTCGCTGAATCAAATCGATCGTATGTCATTCAATTTTTGATCCTGAACCATCACGTCCCAAATTCTCACACGCAGACATAGAAGACATTGTATGACCACACCGAAGCGTATTTTTCCTCTCTAATATCGGATGTGATTGACAAACATAACAAGAGTCATCTAAAATGCTGCATGAATTAGCATGTTTGTTATCATCATTCTCATGATCTCTTTTGGTAGTACATGCATTAGCATGACCATGTTTGTCATTATTCTTTCAGATCATCTTCAAAGAATAATGACAAACATGGTCATGCTAATGCATGTACTACCAAAAGAGATCATGAGAATGATGATAACAAACATGCTAATGCATGCAGCATATTAGATGACTCTTGTTATGTTTGTCAATCACATCCGATATTAGAGAGGAAAAATACACTTCGGTGTGGTCATACAATGTCTTCTATGTCTGCTTGTGAGAACTTGGGACGTCTCACATACCACAAGGCATATTTATACGGAAAGGAAGTAAGAGTTTTACGTGACACCGGCTCTTCTACTGTCGGCATACAACACTCGCTTATCGAGCCCTCTGCATTTACGGGTAAAACTGTTAAATGTATCACATTTGGTGGAAATATAGAACAATATCCAATAGCACATGTCTATATCGATACACCGTTTTATACAGGTATGGTGTATGCTTGCGGGTTAAGAGCTCCCGTGGCTGAGATAATCTTAGGTAACATACCTGGAGTTAGAAATTGCACTCCACATGAGATTACGAAATGGGTTGAATCTCACCCGTCGGTGGCAAATGCTGTTGTCACTAGAGCACAACAGTTGGCTACAGATATGGCCACCCCAACTGCACCTATAATAGATACAATTATGTCTCCCGACGTCGTTGCTGAAGCACCAGCGGCGTTTGCGGAAAAACAAAAAAATGATCCAAGTTTACAGCGTTTATTTGCGCTAGCAGAAAAAAAAAGTTAGTAAACATACGAAATCAGCACAACATTGGTTTCAAATTAAGAAATCCATACTTACAAGATACTATGACAATGGTATGTCAATTATTCATCAGATAGTCGTTCCAAAACAATTTAGACCTTTGGTGTTACAAACAGGGCATGACTCTCCTATGGCAGGGCACATGGGTATTAAAAGAACATTATTTAGAGTCACGTCGCAATTCTATTGGCCTGGTGTCAATAAGGACACAAAATTATATTGTAGGTCATGTCCGACATGTCAAAGCATATCACGTAAGGGCAGATTCCACACGGCACCCTTACATATCACTGATGTACCAGATAGACCATTTAAGAAGATAGCCATAGATATTATTGGTCCGTTATCAATTCCATCTAATAATGGGTTCCGATATATCTTAACCTGTGTAGATCTTTGTACACGGTGGCCTGAGGCCATACCTCTGAAAACCATCAATACTGCGTCGGTATCAGATGCATTATTTTCAATTTTTTGTCGTATTGGTTTTCCGGAGGAAATTTTATCAGACAGAGGTTCACAATTCACCTCAAATATTAAGAAAGAAGTGGAGTCGATGCTCTCCATTCACCATTCGTTTTCAAGTGCATATCATGCCCAAACGAACGGAGTTTGTGAACGTCTTAACGGTTCACTCAAACAGATTCTTCACAAGATCACCGAGGGATGTCCTCGGGACTGGGACAGGCTACTTTGTGCCGCTTTATTCGCATATCGAGAGGTCCCCCACGAAAGCACTGGATTTAGTCCATTCGAGCTCGTCTATGGCTCTAATCCTCGTGGCCCAATGATGATCTTGAAAAATTTACTGGTCGGATCATCAGTGGATGAATCCACTCGTACTAGTTACGAGCTGGTGATCGACCTTAGACAAAGAATCATTGATGCGTGTACATATGCATTCGAGAGCATTAAATCAGCGACACAAAAATCTAGAGTATTCCACAATCAATCGAGAAGATTGCGATATTTTAATCCTGGGGAAAAAGTCTGGTTACTTCTACCTCATGAGGATAATAAACTGTTGGTTTCATGGCAGGGTCCATTTGTGATTATTAAACGAGTCACGGATGTTGACTATGCTATAAACGTAAGAGGAAAAATTAAAACGTTCCATGTCAATATGTTGAAATTGGCAGTGGAAAGACCACAAGAGTTAATTCCTATTATTAACTCTGTGTCTGTGTCTGAGTCTTCACCTCATATTTCTTCTTTTGCATTAGTGAATGAGGAAGACACTACGTCTTCAATTCCTTTACAGTTTGCTTTACCATCTTTACAAGCTTCCGAATCTTGGAAGGATGTCACAATTTCTTCGACTTTGTCATCGTCACAACAAAGTCAAGTTAGGGAAATTCTTCTTTCTTTTAACGATGTACTTACTGACCTTCCAGGTCGTACGTCTTTAATCTCTCATGACATCATTCTAACGGATGATCATCCTATTAAGTTAAGACCTTACCCTATTTCGTTACATCATAAAGACAGGGTTGAAAGGGAGCTAAAGGATATGATAAAATTGGGAGTTATATCTCCATCAGAATCTCCTTATGCTTTTCCGATGGTTATTGTGAAAAAGAAAGATGGGTCGCTGTTACGGTATATGATATTAACGCCGTCTGCTAAAGGTTATCAGACGTGCAATTGTAAAGGTTAAGGCATTTAATATATTGCGATAGATGTTTCAATTATTGAACGCTCCATACACGATCGATTATGACGTGTATAGCGTTGTTTGGGTCACAGTCGGTAACTAAGAAACGCTACCCTTTGTTACTTGACCGCCAAGCTGAATAGCTGCGTTTTTCTAACCTTCCAATTCAATGGCATGATATAGCCATTTATATATGCATTTTTTTGATGGACCAGGGTCAGTCCTAGAACTCTATATGAGAGGAAAATTTATGGAGGTTAGTATTTAACTAGAATTCTCAGAAGGAGAAGAATAATCGTCAAATTCATATGAAATATTCAGACTCGCAGTCTCACTGTCGGCAGGTAGCCATGTCTAGCTGCGCGTGCATATAGCTGTGATGTTCTGACGACAATACTGCATTGTATCCTTAAACGGACATTGACACGTAAACCAGCAGTCTACGTTATTGATTAATTTATGCATGACTTATATGGACTTATGTTCTACTCCTATTTGAAATGATCATCCTGTGTGTACAACTGTGAATTAAATGTATGGACTCAATGAAATGACTTATCAAATCAATCGTATTCCAAGGTTCAAGTATTGTTCGGAATCTTCCATCCCCGCATTCGCTTAAGCTTCCATCGAAGGCACGATGCACTATCACTGAATAAAAAAAACTAACATATCAAAGAAAAAACAATGGCCAGAAATTTATAATTGTTTTATTCATATCACATGGAACATTGTTTAGAGCAAACCACCTTGCAACAGTGGTGCCCGGTATGTGGGGACGAAAAACAACCAAAAACCAAAAATTTTTTCATGACTTTCGAATGAAATATTTACGATCAAGTTTCGATCACATGACCATTACGAAGCTGACGTGACGCACGTGATCATGAATAGCAACATGACGTCACTGTTACATTGTCGCAGTGAAGAAGACATCTTTTCAACGCCTCTCTAGTTCGCTTCAAATTGATCAAGATGCACAAGATGGACTACCGTTGCCTGCCCATCAGGAGCAGACAGTCAAAGGCACAGGCCTAGCTGTTGACGACCTCTAGCACTGATCTAAGCAACGGAAAAGATAAGTCTAGGTGTTTAACTGTTGTTATTGCAAACAGTGCTAACTGAGTCCATGCCCTCTGCCTACATCGGCATGTTTTTACCTATGTTTAATGTACTTTTTGTTGTCTTAATGTGTTGTTAATTCGTGGGAGGTAGGGAGGATGAACCGAAATTAGATTCTGTGGCTCTCACGATGCCTGAATTGATTTCGGTCGTTTCTTAGGGCAGTTAAACGATTGCACTTTTGGAAGCCCCATTGAGGTTTGCCATTGGACTATCTGTCCAAATCTGCTGTCGTTTGACGATTTGTGTTAGCTGTACCGTTCCGTAGATAACTGGTGTATTTTATTCGTACTCAGTTAACAATTTTATTCAGTTCTGTATCATGTTCGTTAACTATTTCGTCCAGACTACTCTCACTATAATTTATTTTATGATTGTTAAATGTTCGTCCGTTATGAGTCCTGTGATGTCATCATTTTTTGCAGTCATTTCTTTTTGTGTGTACTTTGAATATTAAGTTGACCTCGGGTCAGACCTTGACCCTTCATTTGGCTTGTGACACTTCCGCTTGTTTTATTTAGTTCATAAATTCATTTTTAATTGTGAAAATGTCTTGTTTGCGTCTTAACATTGTTTGTACCCTTTAGTTGCATCATTGTTTTGTTTGTCCTCATGATATATGTTAAATACTACATTAATAATATGATATTATATGCAATAATACACTTGTAATTTAATTTAATTAATTTTTTTCTGATATTTAAGGTTAATATGGGACATTGCATAATTATGCAGTGATAGTCCAAGAAAGTAGCACTACAATTTATAAGAGATGCCTAGGGCATAATAATATATTATATATATTGACCAAATAAAATAATCTTATAGTCTACCTTTGAGGTAATAGACCCATTGTATATTATTTAATATACTTTTCTGGTACTAAGAGAGTGACTTAGTACATTGAACAATATAATTACTAGGAATCATACCCAACATTATTGGATATTGAGATTAATTGGGTGAAGTAATTACATAATAGTTAACAGATATCATAACTATTTATGATATAGTTAGTACTTAGATACAATATTGTTACAAAATATTGTCTATTGGTTGAACTTAGAATTAGAGTTCAGTACTATTGTGATTATTTATATTGAATATTTCTAAGTTGAGTAAGTATAATAATTACTCTGAAGCTACTATTGACTATTTTAATCAGTAATTATCAATAATTACTTACAGATAAAAGTCAAAATGCTTACTATAGACCATTTCGTTAAAATTGGTAGGGAATATGGTTATAAATCTCAAGAACTTCGTCAGTTTGCTGAGGCAGAACTGGAAAAACATGAAAGAAAAGAAGCAGAGAAAAGGCTGCATTAAAGAAAGAGGAAGAGGAACAAAAGGCTGCATTAAAGAAAGAGGAAGCAGAACGTGAGATGAAGCAAATTGCCAAGGAAAATAGATTAAGAGAAATTGCTCAACAGAAAGAAGAGAATAAATTGAAACGAGAGGAAATTATTTTACAACAAGAAATGGAATTGGCGCGTATTAAATTGGAGACAGCAAGATTACAAGCACAAAGTGCTGATGCAAACCAGAATAATAACGCACAAAATGGATCATCATCCAGCCAACCTAAACATTTCTACAACTTTAAATTACCCACTCTCAACTTAAACGTGGACGACCTTTCATCGTTCCTGTCACGTTTTGAACAAACTTGCAAAACTAACCATTTGCCTGAAGAGTCATGGGTACTCAAGTTAAATGAATTCTTGGTTGGAGAACCACTGACGGCTTCTCAAAATGCTGACCCATCAATAGCAAATAATTACGGTGCTATTAAGTCCTTGCTTTTACGAAGGTTTCACCTGGACGAGGAACACTGTAGGTTGAAATTTAAGGGAATTTTACCTGAATCTCCAAAAGATTTTGCAGGATTCATTGCGAACATACGCAATACGTTTAATAGATGGGTTGAACTGGCAGAAGTCAACAAATCATACGACAAATTAGTTGATTTACTACTACGGGATAAGGTATTATCTTCGGTTGGCCAGCCATTTTTTGCATATTTGCAGGAGCGTAAACCAGGTACTATGGACGAGTTAGAAAAAATTTCTTTAAACTACTGTTCGGCACATCCGAATGCAACCATTTCTAACTCCTCATTAAGAGAACCTCTACCTGTGGCGTCTAATATGGCCTACAATCATAATAACAAACAAAGACATCACAGTGTAGACAGAAGCAGGTTCCAAAGAAATCACAATGTTAACTTTCAGAAGGGACATAATAATTATTTCAACAATAAAAATGAGTTCAACAGAGGTAGATCACGAGATAGAAATTATTCACCTCAAACAAACTACCACAATGGTCAACATAACACTAATTATAATCGATCACATACTCCCAATAATAATAGTAACTGGAATGGTAATAATCATGGCTCGAGACATCGAGATAATAGTTACTATAGAGGACGACGAGATAATTCTAACAATTATACTCGGAATCGATCTCATTCTCGGGGATCATCTCATTACAACCATAATACAGGGGCGGCAGTTACAAATAATACTACCCCTATAGCTCAGGTCCCACTTGACAATAATACAACACAGTCTTCTGCTGCATGTTTTGCTATTAATTATAATGTGGCAAATAGTTGCCAACAATGCAATCTTATTTTTCAGAAGGCGAAAGAAACAGTGCTTAACTGCGGACATATTACACCAGAGGTAGGTCTTGCAGTCAACGATGGAACAGGCCTACTAATTTTTAACAGGGGATTAGTTAATGGATCCGTCGTCTCAGTGCTGAGGGATTCAGGATCCACAACGATTGGTGTACGACAGTCGCTGGTACATCCTAGCTGTGCAACGGGGGAATATGTCCGTTGCATGACTTTTGGGGGAACTATTGAGTTTTACCCCACAGCTATTATTCATGTTAACACACCTTTTTTCACAGGGAACGTAAAAGTATGTATGCTAAAAAAGCCTATAGCTGATCTGATGGTTGGTCGTATACACGGCAGTAAAGATTGTACTCCAGATGAGATTATAGAATGGGAGAAACATAACCTATGCACTGGAAACACCGTGACGACTAGAGCGCAGACTCAACTCATGGAGAAAGTTGATGATAATAAAATGGATGCAGACAACCAAGAGGAATTTGTAGTCAATTCACCTATTGACAGGGAAACATTTGCAACCAAACAAAAAGAGGATAAATCTTTAAAAAAAATTTTTAAGCTGGTTGATAAAGTTGACAATCTATCCTCAGGTAATAATAACAAACATTTTTTGTTATTAAAAATGACATATTGATTAGATGTTTTAATGACAAATCACAAATGAAACAACAAGTTATGGTCCCGTATACTTTTAGACGGTACATTCTTCAACATGCACATGACTCACATTGTGCTGGACATATGGGATATACTCGAACACGATCTCGAGTACTGTCTTCATTCTTTTGGCCAGGAGTGTCAAGAGATATTTCGCAGTATGTACGTTCCTGTACTACATGCCAAGAAGTGAAAGCACGTGGAGCTTTTCACACGGCGCCTATTCAGGCTTGCGATATCTCAGTAAGACCGTTTGACAAGATGGCAATAGATATTATTGGTCCATTGCTACCATCGGCCAGAGGACATAGATTCGTCCTTACGTGCATTGATTTGTGCACACGATGGCCAGAAGCTATCCCATTAAAGACCACTACTACCACAGATGTAGCTGATGCACTACATCTCATCTTTTCTAGAATAGGGTTTCCTAGAAAACTTTTATCAGACCATGGGTCACAGTTTATATCTGACACCATGAAGGAAGTCATGAAAACTTGGAACATTGATAGGAATTTAAGTAGTATTTATCATCCTATGAGTAATGGTGCGGTTGAAAGACTTAACCGTACACTTAAACAACTACTACATAAGGTTACTGCTAAGCACCCTCATGACTGGGACAGAGCACTCCCAGCTGTTCTATTTGCTTATCGGGAGGTACCGCATGAACAAACTGGCTTCTCTCCCTTTGAATTAGTTTTTGGTGCTCCCCCAAGAGGTCCTATGGGACTAATAAAAGACTTATTAATTGACGCGGAGATGACTCAGGACACTCAGTCATCTTACGAATATGTGATTAATCTTCGGAAGAACATTATTGAGTCTTGCCAGTTGGCAACAGCTTCTTCTGAGGCTGCAAAAGCTAAGGCTCGATCTGTACAAAATAGGTCTCGACGATTACGCCAATTATTCCCAGGCGACGAGGCTTATGTGTTACTTCCTCACAATAACAATAAATTATTGATATCTTGGAATGGTCCTTACAAAGTCATTGATAAAATTTCCGACGTTGATTACGTCTTAGATATCAAGGGACACAAAAAGATATTTCATATTAACATGCTCAAGCAATTTCATACACGTCCTGAACACTTACAGTCAATTTTTCATGAACTAGATGACAACACAGTATCTACTTGTTATTATTCTAACTTATCTGTCATCCAGGAAGAAGAATCTTCTTTTCCTGAGGTACAGTTACCGTTACCGGTACCAGTAGTTCAACCTACTGAATCTTGGCGGGATGTAACCATCTCTTCAACGGTTACACCGCAACAGCGTCTACAGATTGCTAATCTATTACAATCTTATCCAGATGTATTGACCGACGTCCCGGGTCGCACATCGGCTATCAGTCATGACATTACTCTCAATGATGATACACACCTATTCGTGTACATCCCTATTCTGTTCCTTTACATTTCCTTGCTAAAACTACTAAGGAACTTGAACAGATGTTGTCTCTGGGAATCATTGAGACTAGTAATTCGCCATTCTCTTCTCCATTAGTGATTGTCCGGAAGAAGGACAATAACATCAGACTATGTGTTGATTATAGAAAATTAAATGCTAAGACTATAGTTGACAGCGAACCACATCCACTTATCGACGACTTACTGCCACGTCTATCCAACGCAACTATATTTAGTAAGATAGACTTAACTAAAGGTTATTGGCAGATACCACTGACCGAAAAGGCTAAGTACTACACCGCATTTTCCACTCCACAAGGTCTATACCAGTGGAATGTGATGCCTTTTGGGCTTGTTAATGCGCCAGCTACCTTCATTCGCCTGATGCGACAAATTTTATCCGGTAGACCAGACGTTATTACATATATTGACGACATATGCTTGTTTAGTTCGTCGTTTGAGGAACATGTTTCGGGACTTAGATATGTTTTCGACACTCTAAGGAATTATCATCTAACTGCTAAACCTACAAAGGTGCAAATCGCGTGTAATGAGATAACCTTTTTGGGACATATCATTGGATCGGGATATATCCGAACGTTACCTAGTACAGTCTCCAAAATTCTAAACATAGCAGTTCCTCAGACGAAGAAACAGGTCAGGAGTTTGTTAGGACTTGTTCAATATTACAGTAGATTCATACCAAACTTGTCATCCATCACGGCTGTATTGTCTTCATTGTTAAAGAAAGACATGCCGGTGAAGGTGACATGGACTGGTACATGCAATGAAACTTTCAACAAAATTATAAATTTGTTCTCGCATGAACCAATTTTAAGACTTCCCGATGCTTCCAAAAGATTTTTCTTACGAACAGATGCAAGTAACTACGGCATTGGTGCATGCCTGCTCCAGAACCATGATGGCATTCTACATCCTACCTTATATATTTCAAGAAAGCTAAAGCCTGCAGAAACAAAGTATTCCACAGTCGACAAGGAACTTTTATCTGTGATATGGGCAATAACTAAACTCGAAAAGTTCCTGCTTGGTGCTCCCTTCACCATACAGACGGACCAACGTGCTGTAGCATCCTTGCGTCGATCTAACCATAAAAGCCAGAAACTCGCCAGATATGCAATCATCCTACAGCCATTTGAATTCTCCATTGAACATATTCCTGGCACTGAAAACATTGTGGCGGATGCGTTGTCACGTAATCCTATTGACGACGAATAATCAACATTAACATTCCTAAAACATATCAACTATAAGAGAACTAACCTTGCCTTCAATTTAAACTTTATAAACACTATATGCATCACAGAATGAAACTAAAGACAATCAAGGTATACATATTGACATTCAAACTTCGTCTAACGTCCATACACGATATATGAATATTCGTTGAACAATCATGGAACAATATCTGACGACAAGTCGAACTTATTATCCTATGTGCACTTAATCCTTGGATGCTGGGATAAATGACATTTCTTTCCAACTTAAGGATCGTGTTTTAATATGTGGCATAGCCACTGACTAAATATATATGTGGAACGGCAGATCCACTGGAAAGTGTAAAATAGAGTAAGAATCCGTATCAAATTGAATATAGGACCAGGTAGAGTCCAGATTAGAATAGTGAACAACGCAGATTACGTTCACCTTGAACTTATATACATGGCAGTTAAAGCCTGGCGATGCAAGCCAAAGATGTTGATTAATGATACATAGACAGGATCTATAGATTTACGGATAATGTACTCACTAGTATTGTGAAGGGATAATAATTCCAAGGATCGGATTCAGTAGGAGTTGGTTGCACACTCTATTACGCTATAAACTTAACGGTTAACCCAGACGAGCTAAGTCTGTGAGAGGAACATTGTGTAGAGCTTAGGACTATGTTAAAGCCAAGTTAATGTGTGAGTAATGTGTTACGCTCATTGTGCAAAAGTATATATTAAATTGTTCAGTCGTCAATGGAACTTGTTGATTGCCTGAATTATTCAAGTTCTCACTCTGTGCTGTGACTGTTGTTAATCCTTGCAAGGTCAGTCCAGATTATCACAGGTATTCATAAGACTAACTATAATCTAACCAACACTGGGGAAGAATTAATATACAACAACGACACTGAATATAATAATAATTTAATCACACAATAATGGCTTAAAACTGCAATCGAACTATAAAGCTGGAATTAGAATAGATGAATCATAATATCTGAAATATTGACAAGCAACCCAATAAACTCACGTCCAACGGTGCTGAATCTTTTAATAACAACTAGCAAGAAAAGATACAGCGGGACCGTAACAGCTATCCGCTGTCTGTTTACGTTTGTATGGACTGTACCTAACTGGTCTGACATACCTGCGGCCGACTTTTTCTTCGAGCGAGAATCACTGTTCCGAAATTGGAGAAATTTGTTGGCCGAAGAAACGCGCACATGTTTCTTCTTCTTTCTCTCTGTAACTACTCCCATGCTCCGGTGGAAGAGTTGATCTCTCTTCAGACCTGTGCCGTCCAATGGCGGGTCTGGAACTTTCCTTGCCTTGCCAATCCCAAGTCTGGCTTGGTCAACTGAAATGGCTCTGTAGAGGCCTTGCGCGGGCGACTACGTTGCTGCGCATCAGCGGGGTTGAGACCGCATGTACATTGCGATGAAGATGAGAAATCTCTGATGCCTCTAGCATAGAGTCTCCGATCGCTTGCTGTGTTTCTGTTGAATCATACCCGATCTCAATAGCTTCTACCTTTGGAAAAGGATAGGTAATATCTGCCCCTGGCAGTGTTTCTGCGATCGCTCTCCCCCTACCATCATCAAGAGGGACAGAGCTCTCTAATACAGCTCCTTGCGAATTCATAAGGCAGCCTTTCTCACTGTTTTCTGGCCTGAAAAGTTCGTGAGATTCAAGTGGAGTCCCAGGGAGTCCTCCGTCTAAAACCCTGTTTCTACCAAAATCATCCCCTTTGCCTTCCCCTGTGGGAGTTAATGGCGTCAGTTGGAAAATGTTTTGCAATGACAGATCTACTTCCGGAGTTACCGGCTCTGCAGACTGCAAGCAACAAACTGGACGGTTTAAGATCCCGTGTGATCGCGGAGTATCCGAGATAAAGCTCTCGGTGTCTTTTTTCCAAAGTTCCTTGGAACGAATTGGAAATTTTATCCCTTTTTGCAGGCGCCTCTTTGCACGAGTCACTTCCTGTAAGCGAGATATTAGGGTGGTGGGGCCCATCTCCGTTTATAGGCGAACGGTCGCTCAGTCCACTGTCCTCTTCCTTGTGAGTAAAGTGCCGGTCGTATGGGGCTCCAGGGCTGGTTAGAAACATATGATCGCTCAGTCCGCGGTCTTCTGCCCTATGAAGAGTGCGCTGGTCGGGTACATACGTAATACCGCTCTTATCAGTATTTCCCTCCCTTGAGGGAGTGAATACCATCGGGGGCCTAATACCCGACAACAAAAAAGGTACTTCCAAAATCAAAGGCGTCACCACTGTTTCGCCATCTGGCTGAACAGGGCTGTCAAAAGGATACACCTCTGCCTGTCGTTTTTCGCTGTCCCGATGGGGAGATAGCGAAACATGCCTTATTAGGGATTCAAACCCTTTTCTCGACTTTTCATGTCGATTAAGTTGTGCTCGCTCGCGAGCATGCGAATTTCTTGAGCCTTTCTTGTCGCTTCCTGTCCCATTTCTTGAGCCTTTCTTGTCGCTTCTTCTCCCTTGCTAGTCGCTCCACCTCCCGTTTCTTTGCTCTTTCTTTTCGCTCTATCTCCAATTTCTTGAGCCATTCTTGTCGCTTCTTCTCCCTTGCTAGTCGCTCCACCTCCCGTTTCTTTGCTCTTTCTTTTCGCTCTATCTCCAATTTCTTGAGCCATTCTTGTCGCTCTCTGGGGGAATCTCCATTCGCCGAACTGCCCTCCGAGGCTGTAGCTTGCAGTTCCAGAGAACGCATGGCAAGTTCATGTTGTCTCTCTGCGGCCCTTTTCTCTTTCTCTGCTGAAATTCTCAATTTTTCTAACTCGGCCTGCAGGTCGTTTTCCTCTTTCTCTCGCTGGTCGTGTCTATCATTTTCCCTTATCATGTATGCCTTAGTCTCGGCCTCATCCATTCCCATATCTTTAGCTGCCTCACGCCAGGCAGTCCGTAACTTGACCGATTCCGCCATCTCTCTGTAAAACGACAGTAAGCTCACAAAATACAGAGAATGACAGAAAGAAAAGAAGAAAAAACTTCCCGGTACCTACTAGGAAATACTCCCTCTATATCCGCTATCTCTACACAACCCAAACTCCGACTCGCGCCTAATCTGAGTAATCACTACCACCGCTAATCCGTTACCCACTATGCACCTGAAAAAAAATGGTCAAGACGCTTACCCTAAAACCTGGAATTACCTTCCTGTTAGAGAAAAAAGTTACGGTTAGCCATCAATTTCCTCTATATCATCTAATACCTAAATACACCTACAATAATCTATAATGACTGCACCCCGTGGAAAAAAACTTATGACTGGATCAGTTCTAACAGCTCAGAGTCTAGGGGTAAAATAAAGAAAATCGATTGTCAGAGAACTTCCTATAGAAACAATCTATGAATCTAAACAAGAGAAATGATCCCAAGGACGTAGCCGCCCACTTGTCACGAAGTGGATTTATGTTAGAGTTTGTCTGAATATATAGACAAGACACTAGTATGAGGAAGTCTGATAAGATAGATTTTGTATGAGAAATGACAGTGACTGTGGAAAGATGAGACTTATAGCTTCGAGGGTGAGAACCGAGATTGAACCTCCCTCGCCACTTGTGACGTAAGTACTAACTACTGTCCCACCACCTCTGACTACCATATAGGAGATAAGGTTTCACTAAAGTCCACAGACACACTATACAGACAAGCATATAGGTACAGTATAGTTATAGAGAAACTGATCCATTGTACATTTTATAGTTTATTGAACAACAACATCAATAACACAGCAAAATAAATAACGTGCGAGGTCGCACAAACCTGAAAACAGAACAATTAAAATGACAGACACTTAAAACGCAACAATTTCACTCTCTCTTTCAACCTGCAGGGAAGAAAGTTAAGGAGTAACAAAAATCTACTTGGTGGGGTCTCTAACTTAAGAGCCACCACTCCTAACTATCCTATTATTATTATTAAATCTAACCCACTGTCCTGCTGCAGACGTATACCTAAATGTCTACACACATTTGAATGCACTATATGATGTCCTACACAGCTAACCACTGTACCACAAGCACTGATCCCCTAACGGACGTTTTCAGTGCTAACTCAGAGGCTGTCCTCTAAGTCTGTCTATCTAACTCTCTACTCTGCTTCTGCTCAGTGTCTCTCTGACACTACCGTCTTCTGCTGAGTGGCGTCTCCGTTACGCCCCTTTTCTCGTTAGCATTCGGAAAAGAATGATTTCCCTTTCTCCTTTCCAGACTACTGCAGCTGATGACTTTGGTATTATGAACGAGGTACTTGACTCGGGATGTAGATGCTTCACTGCTGATGAAACTTCATTCAACTGCCCAGTTACCCCTCTTCGGGTTTAGTACACACGGCTTTATTATGCCCGTATTAAACAACAACACCAGGCCACGCGCCTATTTGGTGTGTTATAAGGAGCTAAGAGCTCCGGATTTTAAGAAAATCCGTTCCCGCTTCAGTGCATGAGAACTTATTTCTTTTACTGGTGCAGACGTACTGAGCGCCGGCATTACCGCGTCACCAGTTCTCTTCACCTATGGCGATGTCTTCGAGCCCTCAGCTCCTGAGATGGCAAAGTACCGTGGTAAGTTGTAGGGCAATTTACATCCTCCCTGTGTGCCATGAAAATGCTGTGAAACGAAAAAATAACAACAAATATACAACACGTCAAAATATTCTCAACCATAACACATAAACACCTAAATTCCTCTACTCCCCTCTGTCCCCTAAATCAATACATCTCCCCTACACAAACTACGCACCAGCGATAAACAAATATTCCTACACAAGGGTCAAACTAATCTACCGTCTTCTCCTATCTCTTCCCCCTCATCAACGTAAATATCTGTCTGGTAGAAAAACCTCAGACACGGGCTGACCTGAATCTTTTGTGCTAGGCTTGCCTCAGGCGTCACAGCAATTGCATTCACCGATAGCTAAAATCCCCAGGTATAATTCTCCGGCCCTACTTCTTACGGACTGACCCGGGTAGGCTAACACAATATTAAACACCTAACCATGCCTGCGTATATACACTACACATTATCATAATCAAAAATGCAGGTTTTTACAGACCTACTGTTACATATTACAGAGCACCCGTTTATCTTAGCACTTATCCTCACACAGTTAATATCTCAAAACCGTTACACAAATCATAGATACAGATACTTATTCACAGAATGTTATAGGCACAACTTCCAGTTTTATTATAAGATAGCAATTGATGGCACTTCTGTCTAATAAATTTAATTTAACTCCCAGACGATATAGTGTTGTTTTCACGGCAGCAAAGTTTTAAGACCAGAGAGCGCTAACCGAGTTAGATGCTAACTATACTCGTATAGTCTTAATTCTGATGCAATAACCCACGCTATGGTTCATCGCGTCGTGTCGCTGTGTGCCGCCCTTAGACCAATATTATTGCTGCAAATAAATTAACTCTGACCTCCGCCAATGATATCGTAAACAACCCGATGACTCAGTGTATATTTTGCTCACGCGCTACTTATTGCGTCACCTTAGATAATACTACTGACCTTTCTCGTTACCAAAATAAATTTGATTGGTTCTGCGCTGGTTCTGCGTACCTGGGTCGTGTTTCTGCCCCCATCCCTACAATTAACAGGGTAGGTGCGGGATTTTCGGAGTTTTCCTAGTCTGAAAAATCTATCCAGCCTAATAATTGAACTCACGCCAAATGAAATAAATGAACACAATTATTTACAGAGAGACGAGGACTGGGGCAAAATTGAAATTAAAACCCACAGTAACTCCTCCTAAATAAACGCAATTAATTACATAGAGAAGAAGAGTGGGGCCCGTTAAAAATAAAATCACAGTAAATCCTCACAAGAACACACCCCCCCCCCTGCCCCCGTATCTGTATCTGAATACAGGACAGTCACAAAGAGATCTCGATCTCTCTTAGTAATTTATGTCCGGCTCGTTACGTACTTAGCCAGTTCAAGCAAACATAGGAACATATGCTCCAGCCATGTCTCCTCAAGGAGAGAAGCATTTTGACAAAGTGGCTATCCAAAAGCTCGATTAAAAATAATTGTATGCAGAGCCGGCTCTTGGGCGGTGCAAGCGGTGCGTCCGCACGGGGCACCGTTTTGATCAGAGGCCCCGAAATGCATAAAAATAATTTTGAAACAAATTAACATTTAAACAATTGAAAGAGGATTATTTCGGAATTTAAAGTACAATCTTTTTTAAAGTTTCCATTTATTTTATTTCTTAAAAATACTTTTTTTTGTGTAAAAAGATTCATTTTATGTTTCATCATCATCATCATCAGTTGCCATCTCCACAACGAAGGTTGGCTGTAATGGATCTCCAACGTCTTCTGTCTCTTGTCTTGGTGGTACACTCTGATAGACTCTTTCCCGTCCATCTCTTGATGTTATCTTCCCACTTATAGCGCTGTCTTCCCCTTGCACGTTTGCCTTCAACTCTCCCTTCTGTTATGGTCTTCTGCTAGGTGTTATGCCTTTTTATGTGGCCAAAGTATTTTAGCTGCCGAACTTTGACCTCTCTCATTAGTTCTCTTTTCATACCTAGATTTTCTAGGACCTCCTTATTTGTTTTCATCTCTTTCCATGAGTGTCGTGAAATATTCTAATCCCCATATATAAATTAAAACGTAAATGCAAAGCCTAACAAATAAATTTAATAAAAGGAAGAAGAATGGTAAAGAACAGTACTGTCACAATGACTGTACTCGAAATCCCCCTTGTTTTCTACTTCGTCGGCAAATTGTAACGCTTTCACGTTGATAGTAAAAGCCTACTGTATTATTACCCGCCTTCTTCAATGAAACGTGTGCTGTATTTCTTGGAAAAACATTGAGATACGCAAGCTGAACAATGACCTAATTTTAATATTTCATTCATTCCATTTTATACACGGCGTAACTAAAGACAGATGGACTAAAGGATAGAGAGAAGGGAGAGGCATAAAGCCGAACACGTGCAACACTAAACACGCGTCGCGCGATACACAATTGCTGCCATCACGCGTGTAAGGCCACATGCACTAACTTTATTTCAAATCGACAGTGATAAAATTCACTACCCTTCCCAGAGTTAGGTTTTAAAATCCTGGAAAACGCTTATTAGAAAAGATGACATTAGATGGGTTTACGTTTGAAAACATTACAGTACCCAGACAGCACATCTTCGAAACAGGAGGTAGAAGAAATTGCATATTTTGAACGCAGCCACGTAGCTCTTTTAAATTTGTATATTTGGGTTCCTTAGGGCTTGATGACAAAGAATATGTTAAGTGTTATGCAAATAGTCTAGGAATTAACAAGTTATAGCCAAAATAAAATGATGGTGCTGTCAGACAACACCCAAAATCAGAATCGCTCAGTGGTAGATTTTTTAAACCACCATTGTACGGGAAATGGGCCACAAGTTACATTTGAACTGATTGGCTGGAATGATATGTAAGGCTAAACACGATTAGTCGCACTATAAATGCTATCCTTGGTTGTTAGGGGAGACGTAGGAAGGTAAAATTTTTTCAAACACTTGTCGAAACGTGGCTCCATTGGCCAGACTCGCTGATATAATCACTTAGGAGCGTTAGTTCGAGACCACTAGTTCAAATAAGCTTGATAAAGCAACAGTGCGTTGAAGCCAGCTCATATTTTTGCTAAATAAAAGCCTGGAACATAAGCAGATGGGAATTTGTGCCAGTATTTGTGCCAGAATTCATTGCTAGTCAACGTATCTGTGTTTATTTCCATGAATTGTGGTAAGCTTGAAACATTCAGTATCTTTTACTGAAAATTGAATGTGAATTGTTAATTTATGCCTGTATATATGTGTAGTTCAGTAGCAAACATGATGTAAAGCCTATAATGCTCCAGCCTGAACAGAAGGTGTCGGAGGAAAGTAAAACTGCATGGAATGGCCAAACAGTACACAGACACCTAGATTATTGATTAGACAGAAATAATGCTGGAAGTGCAGAGGCGTAGTAACCATTAAGGAGGTTAATACTGGTATAAAGTATTTCAGATGAAGCTGACAGTTGGCCTAACGCTCTGAACTCAATGTTTGTGATGTATTGTGATCAGTGTAGAAAGAGAGTATAAATTAGTTATGACGTAGAAGGTACATCCTTCTTGTTTTCAGGGACCGTGGTCTTAACGTTATTGAGCAGCACCTGGTCAGAGCTTTGCTGAATCCAGAGTCGGACAGCATACTCCTTGGTCCATTTAGCTATCAGTGAGGTGTCTCCAGAGCCCAGGGGAGAAATCGAGCAGAGGAGTCTTTTCCTGCCGCCATCACGCAAGATAAGCTGATGTGGCCAGCTGAGCTCAACATTATGTACCCCCATCTTAAAATAACATTGTAACATAAACTTAAGAGGGGAAGTAAATTGTTTTAATACCAGGAACTGAGAACATCTCCAATACTAGTTCCCATAGAAACAAACTATTGAAGTCATGATGACAAATACCAACAGAGCTTGAACAAAACAAAACCAGTATTACCTCATATTAACACTACACAACTGACACACATAGGATACCATTGATAATATATGTCACTACATGAATCATATTAATAAATTCTGTACATATACCTTGTAATTAAAATTGATTGTGATTCCTGGTTCCCTTTGTATTTGAATCAGGACACATATACATTCATGACAGCAATGAATACATATTGTTATTTGAAAAGTTATCAGTGACTCCTTTAAGATATCCTTTAGAGTGTTATATGTATGTGATGGAATGTTAGAACTCTGAACGGAGAAGGAAAGCTTGACAATCTTATATTAGAAGCAACAGACATGAAACTCGATATACTGGGAGTTGCAGAGGCAAGACTTTTGGATACAGGCTACATAAAAAGAGACCAGTACACGCTTATACACTCAGGCGGAGAAAAACATGAAAGAGGGGTAGGAATGTTGATAAAGAAGGAGTTAGAAAAATACGTATGTGGATACTGGACACACAATGACAGAATGATGTTACTAAAAATGAGAGCAAAGCCATTCGACATATCAATCTTACAAACTTATGCACCAACTAAAGATCACAGCGAGGAAGAAATAGAAGAATACTATGAAGAGCTACAACACACACTTAAACCAGTCAAATCAACAGATGTGTTGATAGTAATGGGTGATATGAATGCAAAAGTAGGAAAAGGAAAATACAAGAAAATAGTAGGACAGTATGGATTAGGGACAAGAAATGATAGAGGAGACAGACTTATCCAGTTCTGTGAAGAAAACCAGCTGGTCATATGTAACACCTTTTTTGAACACCACCCAAGGAAATTATACACATGGAAAAGCCCAGGAGATATAACACGAAATCAAATCGACTATATCATGATAAAACATAGATTTAAGAACAGTGTCACAAGTGCAAAGACATATCCTGGCGCCGACATAAATTCAGATCACAATCCAGTCGTCATCAAAGTAAATATAAAGCTGAAAAGAGCAGGAAACAGAAGACAGGAGGAACCCCAGATAGAAATATCAGCGCTGAAACAACCAGATATAAAACAGAAATATTTAATCGACGTCAAAAATAAATATCAACAATTATTGACAGAAAGCATGGAGCAGTATAGAAGAGAAAACCCAGAAGAAAAAGCAACCGCAAAATGGGAATGCTTAAAAACAAGCATACAATCAGCAAATGCAAATTTACCTAAAAAGGAGTCTAAGAAAAATCAAATTTGGATGACAGATGACATCTTGAATAAAATGACCGAAAGAAAGAAAGCAAAAAACACTCCAGAATATAAAACAATAGACAATGACATACGTACTATGTGTAGAGAAGCAAAAGAACGGTGGATAGAAACAAAATGCAAGGAAATAGAAGACTTGGAAGCAAAGCACAGGACAAGAGATATGCATGAAGAAATAAAGAAATTATCAAATCGGTCACGGTTTGCACAAGGAGGAAGCTGTATCAAGAACAAAAATGGTGTAATATTACTTGATGAGAAAGACATATCAAACAGATGGGCAGAATACGTAAAAGAATTATTCGAGGACAACAGAGGTAAAAAACCATCACCAGATTCTAATGAAGGCCCAAACATTCTCAGATCAGAAGTAGAGAATGCCATTCATATGATACAAAAAGGAAAATCAGCAGGCATGGATAACATAAAAATTGAAATGATAGAAGCTCTGGAGAGCTTTGGTGTAGATACAATCACAGAAATATGCAACGATGTATACAATACAGGATATATACCACACGACATGAAGACATCAGTTTTTATAACATTGCCCAAAAAAACCAAATGCAACAGAATGCTCAGACTTCAGAACAATCAGCCTGATGAGTCATGCAATTAAGATACTGCTCAAAATCATACAGGAAAGAATAAAAAGTAAAGTAGACAGCGAAATCCAGGAAGAGCAGTTTGGTTTTAGACGGAACAGTGGAACAAGAGAGGCAGTATTTTGCCTAAGAATATTAGCAGAAAAATATACAGCGGTCCAAAAAAGTATGTATATGTGCTTCATTGACTATAAGAAGGCTTTTGACAGAGTCCATCATGAGAAAATAATTGAATGCCTCGAAGACATAGGTATTGATGGAAAAGATATAAGAATACTCAGTAACCTTTATTGGGAGCAAACTGCCACAGTAAGATCTGGAAGGAATTATTCACCATACATAGACATAAAAAGAGGTGTCAGACAAGGTTGTGTGCTGTCCCCCTGCCTATTTAATTTATACACCGAAAAAATTTTCAAACAGATACAAGAAATACCAGGACTGAACATCAGTGGAAGGTCAATAAACAACCTTAGATATGCAGATGATACCGTGTTGTTAGCTGAAAGCGAACAGGAGTTACAAGAACTAGTGAAGCAAGTGAACAGTATAAGTCAGGAATATGGACTCGACATTAATATTGAGAAAACAAAAACTATGATAATTAGCAAAACAGACGATAAACCCACATTAAAGATAAGCGTAAATGGGGAAATCCTGGAACAAGTCAAGAGCTACGTATATCTCGGTCATATAATAACAGAAGATGGCAGATGTGAAACAGAAATCAAGAAGAGAATAGGAATGGCCAAAGCTACATTCAACAACATGAAACATATACTGACATCCAAACAGTTATCTCACAAATTAAAACTGAGAATCATAAAGTGTTATATATATTCTGCATTTCTGTATGGTGCAGAAACATGGACGATGAATAAGCAGTTGGAAGAAAGAATTGAGGCTCTTGAAATGTGGATATATAGAAGAATGGGGCGTATCTCATGGAAAGAGATGAAAACAAATAAGGAGGTCCTAGAAAATCTAGGTATGAAAAGAGAACTAATGAGGGAAGTCAAAGTTCGACAGCTAAAATACTTTGGCCACATAAAAAGGCATAACACCTTGCAGAAGACCATAACAGAAGGGAGAGTTGAAGGCAAACGTGCAAGGGGAAGACAGCGCTATAAGTGGGAAGACAACATCAAGAGATGGACAGGAAAGAGTCTATCAGAGTGCACCACCAAGACAAGAGACAGAAGACGTTGGAGATCCATTACAGCCAACCTTCGTTGTGGAGATGGCAACTGATGATGATGATGATGATGTATGTGAGTGTCACAGTGTTGTCAAGTGTGGTGGAATAAATTAAATTGTTTATCTGTCTGTTGTTGTTTTGACTTACACTTCATCATACACATACCCTAGACATATAACGTAGTCATCACACTATTCCAGAATAATTCTGACTGAGGTATACATATGTGGCAGCAAGTAAGGTTATATATAATACACTACTCTTATTAGATATATATACCTTCACAGCTGATCTCAGTCAGTACACTAAGTCCCCTATAAATATTTATAACATCCCACTTCACCACAATGAGATACGCCCCATTCTTCTATATATCCACATTTCAAGAGCCTCAATTCTTTCTTCCAAATGCTTATTCATCGTCCATGTTTCTGCACCATACAGAAATGCAGAATATATATAACACTTTATGATTCTCAGTTTTAATTTATGAGATAACTGTTTGGATGTCAGTATATGTTTCATGTTGTTGAATGTAGCTTTGGCCATTCCTATTCTCTTCTTGATTTCTGTTTCACATCTGCCATCTTCTGTTATTATATGACCAAGATATACGTAGCTCTTGACTTGTTCCAGGATTTTCCCATTTACGCTTATCTTTAATGTGGGTTTATCATCTGTTTTGCTAATTATCATAGTTTTAGTTTTCTCAATATTAATGTCGAGTCCATATTCATGACTTATACTGTTCACTTGCTTCACTAGTTCTTGTAACTCCTGTTCGCTTTCAGCTAACAACACGGTATCATCTGCATATCTAAGGTTGTTTATTGATCTTCCACTGATGTTCAGTCCTGGTATTTCCTGTATCTGTTTGAAAATTTTTTCGGTGTATAAATTAAATAGGCAGGGGGACAGCACACAACCTTGTCTGACACCTCTTTTTATGTTTATGTATGGTGAATAATTCCTTCCCGATCTTACTGTGGCAGTTTGCTCCCAATAAAGGTTACTGAGTATTCTTATATCTTTTCCATCAATACCTATGTCTTTGAGGCATTCAATTATTTTCTCATGATGGATTCTGTCAAAAGCCTTCTTATAGTCAATGAAGCACATATACATACTTTTTTGGACCTCTGTATATTTTTCTGCTAATATTCTTAGGCAAAATATTGCCTCTCTTGTTCCACTGTTCCGTCTAAAACCAAACTGTTCTTCCTGGATTTCGCTGTCTACTTTACTTTTTATTCTTTACTGTATGATTTTGAGCAGTATCTTAATTGCATGACTCATCAGGCTGATTGTTCTGAAGTCTGAACATTCTGTTGCATTTGGTTTTTTGGGCAATGTTATAAAAACTGATGTCTTCATGTCGTGTGGTAAATATCCTGTATTGTATATATCATTGCATATTTCTGTGATTGTATCTATACCAAAGCTCTCCAGAGCTTCTATCATTTCAATTTTTATGTTATCCATGCCTGCTGATCTTCCTTTTTGTATCATATGAATGGCATTCTCTACTTCTGATCTGAGAATGTTTGGGCCTTCATTAGAATCTGGTGATGGTTTTTTACCTCTGTTGTCCTCGAATAGTTCTTTTACGTATTCTGCCCATCTGTTTGATATGTCTTTCTCATCAAGTAATATTACACCATTTTTGTTCTTGATACAGCTTCCTCCTTGTGCAAACCGCGACCGATTTGATAATTTCTTTATTTCTTCATGCATATCTCTTGTCATGTGCTTTGCTTCCAAGTCTTCTATTTCCTTACATTTTGTTTCTATCCACCGTTCTTTTGCTTCTCTACACATAGTACGTATGTCATTGTCTATTGTTTTATATTCTGGAGTGTTTTTTGCTTTCTTTCTTTCTGCCATTTTATTCAAGATGTCATCTGTCATCCAAATTTGATTTTTCTTAGACTCCTTTTTAGGTAAATTTGCATTTGCTGATTGTATGCTTGTTTTTAAGCATTCCCATTTTGCGGTTGCTTTTTCTTCTGGGTTTTCTCTTCTATACTGCTCCATGCTTTCTGTCAATAACTGTTGGTATTTATTTTTGACGTCGATTAAATATTTCTGTTTTATATCTGGTTGTTTCAGCGCTGATATTTCTATCTGGGGTTCCTCCTGTCTTCTGTTTCCTGCTCTTTTCAGCTTTATATTTACTTTGATGACAACTGGATTGTGATCTGAATTTATGTCTACATTTTATGTCTACATTATTCTTATTATTGTTATTGTTATTATTATTACGATAACAATCAAAAACAGTGCACTGAGTGCTCATCTGTAATTCAACACGAAGTTTGTTAAACAATTACCTACCATAAGATTTTAAAAACACAAGTGTAGTATGTTTTTTGAAAATGCTACTGTTAACATTTGCGGAAATTACAAAGTGGTCCAACTCAATAGCATGAAATTGAGTCTTGGAAGAATGCAATACGGCACATGAGGGGGGAGGCGGAGGTGCCATCACGAGACTTTCAATACCCTGAAAAATCCTTAGGGCCGACTCTGATTGTATGGCAGCTAGACAAGCTTCTTCTTTTCTTCTGCGTTCAGTTTGTAGTCATGCTAAATCTGCAGGCCTGTCGCCAGGACAAATTTCACAATCTTTTCCAGGTCAGCGCGGCAACCCCATAGCTTCTGCTTGAGCTCAGTACCCCCGAGCCAGGTCAGACGTCGTGGGTCATCATGGGTTGGGAAGTTTTGAAATATGTGTTCACAGGTCTGGGTTCCAGTTCCGCATGGACAAACATTTGTATGAGATATCCTGAGGCGACAGAGATGGCCCAAAGGCAGACCGGAAATGTTATAAGAGAAAGAGATGTAAAAAGACAATGTACGTTCTGTAGATGATTTGACTTCTGTAGACTGAACGGTTATTTATGAAGCTGTCATGCTTTGGCAAGAAGTGTGAAACTATAACTTATCACTATTTTATGGAGAATATGGCAGTTTCATTTTCCCGTTTGGTTCCCTTATGCCTCCGAGGAGAAGAATAAAGAAAATGGCTGTTACTGCGGTTAGACTTTCATACGAGACAATAAGGTCATGTTGAGCTCATAGCTATCGACCTAATTATGTCATGGTGCTACAGAAGTCACCACTGCAAATGCATATGCTGATTATAACCCTTCAGGTGTTGAACTAGATATTCAGCATTAACTTAACAAAACAAACAAACAAACAAACGTGAAGTGCTTTACCGAAGGTGTTTTATTTATGCATGTAAGCCATCTGTTGAGATTGCCCAACGTTTGTTAAGAGTGAAAATGGAATGTACATCCATTCATTGACAACGGTTTAAATGACGTCATCGTTGCTTCCAGGGATATCCTCCACTTAGATTATTTCTTGTATCTACACTGTTGTGTGCACATCGAGAAGGTCGAACTTTTGTTATGTACGACGTTAATGTCTGTGTTTCTTATCACCTATGAGCATCATCTTGGGATCGTTAATTTTAGAAATGAATTGGCATGAAGGAGAAGAAGAAGTAGACGAGCAATAAATAATATAAACAATTTCGACGCGAGTTAAAAAACTGGGCCACTTCTTGAAGGATTTACATAAGCTTAAAGGTACAGATCATACATGCCACATGCTATGGTTTACCCATAATCTGTACAAGGTGTTTGCGTTTGTAAAATAAACTCAGACACTTATTGTTTGGGTTTTAAAATTTGAAGACATGTTTTCAGATGTGTACACCCTGTACATAATCTCACATTATTTTTAATGTAAAATAAACTCAGACACTTATTGTTTGGGTTTTAAAATAAGTGAAGACCTGTTTTAAAAGGCAACGTCCCCGTGCCTCATTTATAATGCAGCCCACTGTAATTGAAAATATTTTTACACAAATTAACTCTTTTGATATGTTTTTTTCAGTCTTTGTACAGGTTTTGCGGGTCTTTGTACAGGGTTTGGGATTTTTTGTACAGGTTTTCATCTCCGAGGTGTGGCATGTATGGTACAGATTGTCTCAGAGCAGAAACTGCAGTAGGTAAGTGCAGAGTTAGAGACCACCATACTAGATCCAGCTTTATGAGGTTCTCTACGTTGGTGTATTTGCCTTCCTTAACCCAAGAACAGAGTCAGGTACCCATTTACCTTGGAATACGATTGATTTGATAAGTCATTTCATTGAGTCCATACATTTAATTCACAGTTGTACACACAGGATGATCATTTCAAATAGGAGTAGAGCATAAGTCCATATAAGTCATGCATAAATTAATCAATAACGTAGACTGCTGGTTATGTGTCAATGTCCGTTTAAGGATACAATGCAGTATTGTCGTCAGAACATCACAGCTATATCCACGCGCAGCTAGACATGGCTACCTGCCGACAGTGAGACTACGAGTCTGAATATTTCATATGAATTTGACGATTATTCTTCTCCTTCTGAGAATTCTAGTTAAATACTAACCTCCATAAATTTCCCTCTCATATAGAGTTCTAGGACTGACCCTGATCCATCAAAAATGCACATAAAAATGGCTATATCATGCCATTGAATTGGAAGGTTAGAAAAACGCAGCTATTCAGCTTGGCGGTCAAGTAACAAAGGGTAGCGTTTCTTAGTTACCGACTGTGACCCAAACAACGCTATACACGTCATAATCGATCGTGTATGGAGCGTTCAATAATTGAAACATCTATCGCAATATATTAAATGCCTTAACCTTTACAATTGCACGTCTGATAACCTTTAGCAGACGGCGTTAATATCATATACCGTAACAGTACCACATCCTTCTCTTGAGTTAAGAAAGACCAAGGAAGCGAGGAAGGGAATTTGTCACCCCACCTCATAAAGCTGGATCTAGTATTGTGAAGTCTCTAACACTTCAATCCCCTACAGCAGCATCTGCAATGGGACTACCTATACCTTTTTTTAATGACAGGTGAAATCCACGTTGACAGCATCATCATCTGCCATTTCTGCAGCTTTATTGCCCTCTGTAATTTTTGAGATTTCCTTGAAATCTCGCCAGGTGTTTTTCATGTCTGATACTAAGATATTTTTTTATGTCTCGAGAGAAGGTATTTGTATAAATTAACAACGTAAACTGCCCAGGTGCGAGTACACGAAGATCTTTGTAAAAATATCTAGGTCTCGATGTGCCAACTTTAATCGGAATAGAATGACACGCACTATTATCTATTCTTATTTCACTGTAGCACACACAATTCTCGAGTCTGGTCCCACAGGAGCTGAGTTCTTTTTTTTTCCATAGAGCACACATATTCTTTAAAATATTGTTAACCGCGGATCACCAATGCTTTGTCTGACAGTCGCTGAACAGAGCTGCCCCGGGGAGTAAATCATAGAAAACAGCTAGTGTGACGCATACAACAGAGCACAGCTACTGTTATATCTTCACTGAGCCGCTGTCAGGTTTTCAGTGAGCCGCTGTCAGGTTTTCACTCAGCCGCTGACATGTTCTCACTGTGTTGCTGTCATGTTTTCACAAAACAACTGTCAGGTTTTGACTAAACAACTGTCAAGTTCTCATTAAGCAGCTGTCAGGTTTTCACTGAGAGGTTGTCATAACACTGTGCTGCTTTTAATTCCTTTCCTTTTTTGTTTTTACTCCAAAGGAGCTTATAGCGACCACTACAGCTGGTCTCCCTTACAGGAAGCTTGCACCAAGGCATCCACGTACTCTTCCTGTAGCAATTAGTTTTACATGATGAGGTTGCGAGCCTCATTCACAACCTCACATCAGTCGCCTCTTGCATCCCCAAAAACAGCAGAAGTCCTATTATTTCCTTGTTGCCTTAGAGACCCAAAAACTACAATCAAAATATATTGTATACAAATTATATTTTCAAAAGCTGGGAAATGAAATTTCGCATCTCACATAACAGCATGGCACACTTATGTTACCGTGTAACGAGGCAGGCAAAACTCTCTGGTAATTGCCCCGTAAACAAGTAATTTTCTCTGAGATATTGAGTGTTATATCATGCTCACTGAATTTTAGCCGTGGAAAACAAATATCTTTATAATTTAATTGTAAATAATAATTCTGTCCGTGATTTCACAACGGGGTAATTCTCAGTGGATTTCCAACCATTAAAAAAGGTGAATCACGGGGAAAGTTTCTAATTATGCACAGTCAACAAAGGGAGACAACTAATTGAATTTGCCAAAAGAAATCCCATCAAACGCAGAGCTGGCGAAAAGGAGAAACCAATCGAAATAAGAGAGGGAGATCCAATCACACATAAGCTCAATCAAGTCATACTGACTCAAAATGTCATTTAGTGCATCCTTTCCTAACATTCCGATAACTTCACCCAAAATAGCATGGTCATTTCCAACTCTGGCATTGAAATTGCCGAGAAGGATAATTTCATCCAGGCAGCCATCCACTGTCTTTTGAAGAAGCCCTGTGGCGAATGGCTCGTGCTTTTCATTTGTCTGTGTTTTACTTGTCTGCTTCTCTCCTGTGCCCTTCCTTCTATTTTCTCCTTACCCGTGCCTTCTCTCATAATCTGCACCCAACGACTCAGGTTTCATGTTGTTGTTTTGATTACTGACCTGGTTGGAGGTAACATTAACGCCCCCATCTGGAACAAGAAAGATAACACTGCCCTACCTGTGTTAAAAACAAACACGGGCGGGGGCCCAGTTTCTCGCTCCAGCTTTGCCACCAGACTTTTTGTACTGACAATCGGGAGATAGACTGCGAATGTGCCGACAGGTGTGTTTAAAACACACGGGAGATCACCTTAGGTGTGGCATGAAGATTATGTAATACTTCTGGAGATAGACTCAGTGTTTGTCAAACATTTATGATAACAATTTAAACTGAGGTTACATCGTGAGTTACAAACACGATTCATAAAAACAACCTGTAGCGTTCATACTTCATATGGGAGGATTTTCACATAAACCCCATCGCATGTTGTCATGCGGAATTTTCATGAGAGAGGCGGAGGGATATGACCTATACAAAAGTCAGACATTCGAATAGCTTGGTCTAGGTGAAATATATTAAAATAGACAATTTCTGATTGGAAATAACCCCCGCTGAGGAAGTTGGGAGCGGGGGAGAAAAAGTCCCTTATAAAGTTGCACAAATTTAGACCCCGGCACTGCGTTCCATTGAGCCAAGACGAGATTTTCAGACAAGCCAGGACCGAAGAAAAACTGGATTCCAATAGAGAGGACTGGACCTTGTATTGAGGATCTTCTGAGATGAACGAGAAAGAAAACTGAAATTTGTAATACTGGAAACCACATGTCCTCGGAACTTATATACAGGATAATAGTGGGATTATAACTAACATTAATACCCTGACTACCTGTATGACGGCCTCATAACCAGTGGCCCGACATTATTCAGACGTTACCTGTGCAAAAATTATGTGTTTAATTCGCCCGACAAATCTCGGATGTGTGGTACCAGCTTGGTGAATCAAGAGCTTGTGGTCTACGTAGATGCCTGCCTTCCACGGTTTGTGAAGATCCTTGACTGGACATTCAGAGCGATCAACGCCTGGGACGTGCCTTCACAATAGAAGTCGACGATTGACGGAGCAGTCAGCAAACCATTTTCAACATATGACCAGCTAAGTGATTTTAATCAGGGCAGAGCAAAAGATCTCACATTGCCTAAAACAAACCACCTTCACCAATATATTTTGCTGTGAGGAAAAGACTCTACATTTTCAATTTCATAAATCCATTTATATATTTACTCTTGTTAAGCAATAGTTGATTATTAATTGTGTTATATATATACAAACTGATAGTTGATTTAATTATGAATCTGTATGAATCTGTTATTTTAAATATATAATACAACAGAGGTATTAAAGTAATATTTTACTGAATAATTCAGTTAGGGGCTCAGAAACGAGCAATTATACCTTTATCCTCATAGAAGGGGCGGGCAGATAATAAGTTCACGACAGCTAAGATAATCTCTGCGTTGGGCTTGATTTCTGAAAATCCTATGAGGACTCCTTAAAACAGAAGCACTATCCTTCTATTTACAACTCTGTCAAGAGTAATCTTGAGCGAAGGTACATACCTTGGAAGACCTTCATTGTATACTCTAAATTTGGGCGATTGGTGGGCCATTACTGCAGAGTAGGGGAGGCAATCCCGTGATAACCTCGAAAAATTCTTCTTAGACTTCTGCTGGCTCATCTTCATTTTGCCCATACACAATGACAAGGTTGACCATGGTTTCTCCTTTTAGCTTTAGCACCATAATGCGCTACGAGACAAAGTTCCATTCTTTGATACTATCTCTTTTATTTTTAGCCACAATACAACCCACAGCCCCTTTAGCTCTTTCGGTTATGAAGACTCCACTGTAGAGCAGAATGTCGCCATCGAGATCCATAACTCCTAGTCCCTTTTTCTTTGTTTCCGACAGAGCCAGGATTTCTAATTTTGTTTTCTTCATCTCCTCCATCAGCTCCTCTTCTTTCACGTTAATACTCCTAATGTTCCATGATACATAAATCTTCATCCGTAATTCATTCCAGTTCCTCGCCGTTAAGATCAGTCCGGTTTTTTCTCTGTCGTTTTTATTAATCGGTATTTACGGTAAACAGGTGAGTGGCCTGTTGTGTCTTTGCAAGGTAGAGGGGCTGCCTCCTTACGGTTCTCATGCATACTGTCTTTCAGCCGGGATTGAGACCGGCCGAGGCGGAGTTCAAGAGAGACACACTTGCAGTATATAACTCAAAAAAGCAACGCTCCATGCCTGGATTATACACATGTACTAACTACATACTAGCTCGGGCGTTGGCGTAGCTGGTGAGTCCTTTTTAGGGCTTTATGCTAGCAGATAGATAATGTTGGTCCTTTTCAGGACTTAGTATCTATCAACGCTGATCGTGTTAGCAGTCAACAGAGTTGACTTTTTTTGGGATGGTAAATGCGCTCTGATATAACCAAATAGGTTGAAAGGAACGCGCCTCGCCAGAAGAAGGCAAAAACCCAACCAAAAAAAAAAAAAAAAAAAAAAAAAAAATCCGTGCCTGTCAGAAGCATTGAGACTTCATGCCAGGGGAAGAAAGTTCAGGAGCACTGTAAAAACGAGGAAAGTCAAACCAGCAACAAGCTACAGAACTGACTGTACAACAATTTCCAAGCAGATTTGCTTACGTTATAGAGAACAAAAACACGAAAAGTCAAAAAGGCCATTCTGTGTTCTAAATGATGAAATGACACTGGCAATTTACTAGTTTCCCGCTTGTGAATAATATTTAAATATTCATCTGCAATTTGCACAATACCTGTATTAAATATTAAAGTGTATTGATTCATTTTATAAATTGCAGTTATTGACTTCATTCCAGTTATTTATTCTAAATTTGTGATGTTCGGTGAATTTCACAAGAATATTTAATATTTAAACTGGTAAGGAGTAATTAATGAGCTGTATCTCACATTCACTATTAATAGAGACACCCTTGAAGCATAGGATAGGTCTAGCAAGAAAGTGACTTACTTCACAGCTCTTGTCTACAGCTACCGTCAAGAACTGTGCAGTTAACTTCCTGACTTGTCCTATGCCATCCCTACCACTAGTTCATCAGTTCTCTTCTCCACTGCAGGGAACTATATTATTTTCTATCTAACATCAATCTCGCCACAGTTTCCTGTACTGTAACTCTTTTTTCACTTTTCGTTGGTAATACTGTATCATCACCTTGTGAGACTGCGGGCTGAATATAAAAGCTTCTCAACTATTATTTAACCTTTCCATTTTCTGGTCACGTCACCAGACTCCTCAGCAACAAGGTCGCAATTTTCCCACGTTTCGTTTCACCTTTATCTCTCTTTGCTACCATTGATCTATTTCTGAAAACAGTAATCTTAATATTCAAATTTTGCTGACAGTAGTGTTCATCTGGGTTACAACTCACACCTCTTTATTTTTTGTTTTTAGTTTTTTTGTTTGTTTTTATAAACACTTCCAGATCTTCTTCGCTCTATTATTTCGCTGGTTAAAATGTTACTTCCCTTTGAACATCTGTTGTTCCAGAGGTACAGAAGAAATAGACGTGCCAGAAATACTTTTTTCATAAATGTGTGCTTGCGTAGGATAGAAAGATTGAAGTGTTATGACAAGATCACTAATGTGGAACCCAGACAAGTCCCAGTGGAACAAGAGATGAGATGAGCTGATGGCACAGGTCAGGAAGACTCGGCATAAGTGTGTTGAAGGCCTCTGCTCCTTGGGTAGATGAAGGGTGATGATTATATGTAAATCCAGAACTTGATAAAGTGCTACTGGAGGCAAAAACTGCGAAATGAAAAAAAAAGGAATTAATTTGATGACGTCAATTTAAATAAAGTCATTGCGTACATTATAATGGTAACCCGCCACACTAGAAAAGGGGAGAGAAAAAGACTGTAAGTAATAATTACTGGCGTCACACAGATGACACGTTGACAGCAAGAGTTATTAAATGGCTTTTTTTAATAATGGGAGCACTTTCGTGTAATTTGTTACTTTACACTGCTAACCCACGGATGCAGACTTCTTATTCTATATTTTATGTTTTTCCACAATGGATTCTCCGTTTGCAATTAAAATAAAAAATGCGTATTTCGTGCAGCATTCCTGCATGTATTACATGTCTGACGGAGCCACCCTCTATTCTGTGCACTGGTTTAATTCGCTTTCTAATGCGAACAACAATATACCAGAGACACTGAAAGGTCATCTTTCCAGCAGAGCACCGGAAATGGCTTCTTACACCGTGACCCCATTGTACCTTTGTTACAGGATGTTGCGCTAGGCATGCGTAACGCACCTCGTGACTTTTCCTTTCTGTTTGTATGGTGTACCGTAGCTGTTTATTTGTAAAATTCGTTCATTCATTTGCCTTGTCGCTCATTATGAAGCACGGAGGCAGCAGTGTAGCTCGGCCGCCTTGTAGGAATCCTGCGACAAAGCACGTACACTTGCAGCGGTGGTATATGTATGTAGCAACTTTATATGATCAGGTTTTCAGCTCCACGCACAACTTAACCACATATTAGTTGTCTTTTACGACATGGCCAAGGGAGCTTGTAAAACTGATGTGCTTTATTTGAATTCAACAACTTGCATTTATTTTTCTCGTCGTGTCTGCTTCCTTAGTCATATTTCATCATCGTCATCCTCATCATCATCAGTACATTTCAACTGCCCGTAGAACACAGATTCTCATTAAAAAATGTCAAACTGTCCTGTCCTGTACCTTTATTCCATGTCTTTTCATGACTGCCTTATACCTTAGTCAACTAGATCTAATAATTGAACAGTTTTATTTAATACGAGCATCATTTTTCTACTCTTTTGAATGAAGATACGCACATACGGTTAAGGCATTTTGCACATCTGTAATGATTGCAACACTAAAGTCAGAAACTGTGTGGATGATCTGTATTAACCATGAGGTTATGTACTGTAATGTCATTATTGGTTTGGTTTGGTTTTTAAGGACTATCTTCATTGCACACGGACAACGCCATCAGTACTTCGATCCCCTCCCTTAGATCACACAAGGAGGATCTCAGCGCAGTGCACGAACTCCCGATCTCACTACCCATGAGACCGGGGGGGGGGGGGGGGGGGGGTTGGTGTGAGTATGACATAATTAGGACCACTGGTTCTGAAAAAATATTTCAATAAATTATAATCCCTCAACTAGGATTCGAACCCGCTACCTCTTGAAACCGAGGTGGACGCCATACCTCTGAGCCATTCCGACCCCCAAAATGTCATTTTTGAGTATATGCAACAAGCATGTTGAGCGTATTTTTTGTTGTTGTAAACTTTACATTGTCAGCAACAACACATACATACGGACTGTAAATTAGAAACCTCTTTGACCAAGGTTTCTTAACTTTTTTTGTTTGTTCCATGGATCCCTTTGATTATCTGATGAAGGCTATGGACCCCTTTGACAGTACAATTTAGGCGCTGGATCCTTTCTTTGAATAAAAAATGTATTTATAAAAGCATAATAAACAAACTTTACATTTTAAATAGTAAGTTGTGCACCGGGACTCCATAGAATCCATTCATGGAACCCCAAAGAGATAAAATGATCACGTGTTAAGAAACCCTGGGCGAGACGCTGTAATGTAAGTGTAACGTACCCTGCATCCGAGTTGAACCTGTTTGTTAAACAACAAATACGTATGACTGTAAATTAGGACAATCGATACTGAACAAAACTTTTGAAATGAGATTGTGGGAAAATAGCTTATTAACGTCTTCTTCTTTCTTCTTTTTCCTTTGCTGTGCTTATTGAGCATGGTAATAATAGTCATTCCCTTCAGTCACAACTGATTATGGGAATGCGCCCCTGATGTGATAGCCCTCAACTATCTTTCTGCCTATTGTTCCTTTCGGCGTGATCTTTTCTCTTCTGTTTATTGTGAGATCTTCTTTTCGCCCAATCTGATGTGGCGCCGTAGGGGGCATCGCCACTTGGTGCGATCGGCAGTTTTATCCTTCCAGGCTGGTGGATTTATATCCACTGCCTTTATGTCTCTCTTTCACACATCTTTGAACCTCAGCTGCAGTCCGCCGGCTGTTTTTTTTTTTTTTTTTTGCATCTGCCAGTTGCTTGTAGAAAATATCTTTGGGTCATGGAGCCCCCAATGAAAAAAAGTTGATTTGATCAAGTTCCCGCCAAACAGCAAGGTATACATAACCTGAAAACGGAAAAGATCAGTCGAGAACCGCCCATGATAAAAAGAACAAAGCCGGTGACAGACTTTAGTAGTCTACTGGAAACCAACGCTCAATTACGAAGCTGTTAACAAGGTTGCCAATTTGGCTTTATTTTGACATCAGATTCCATAAATGTGGCTTTTTTTAAAAACCATGGCTGGCGTCGAGAAATTCGTTTGGCTTATTAGGTTTTTTTTGTTTTTGGCTTTTTTTAAAAATTGATTGGCGAAAAAAAAATAGGAAGAATTTTTTTTTAAACATGCTAAATTTGCTTGATCTTATAGCAGAATGCGTGTTTTTAATTATATCAAAGACATACAAAACATAACGATTGAAGCTAACATAAATTGCAGCCCATTATCTAACGTCATATAAACATCTAAGCCACCGTTTCAATCCCCTTAAGCAATTTGACCTACTGATTATTAGCGTTTTATAATCTGGTTGTGAACGGGGAAGGTATGTGTTTGTGGCAGGATAGCCACGAAAGCGACCAGAGTCTAACAAACTTCATCGGTTTAGCATCGGATGGAGCGTAAACCATGGTTAGTTGTAATAACTCAGTGTGGTCTAGATTGAAATATGTCTCATCACTGTGTGCAACTCAAATGCATCTGCCATTCACTGGCTTTGTGAATTCAACATGCAGTTTCCACACTGCTATCGCATATCGGATTTTTAATGTCAGAAATACCTCATTGGTATCGACATAGTGAGTTGAGACGAGAAACGTATAAAGAACTGTTTTGCGTTATGAACACAGCTACAGAATCTAAACCTGCTCGAGTTGCTCCTCTCCCATTTTAAAAAAAAACCGTCATTTTCTAGGTGGCTCATACGAGTAAAGGTTATGATTAATAGTATGATGCACTGGGATGAGCTGAAGACTTATTTCACTTCTGCTGAGATCGGCTTTTAAAGGAAATTTTATCAGACCACAATAGCTACCTGTGCTTTGTGTTTGATACGCCTGTTGTACAAGAATTTGAGAGTGAATGGTCTTTTTTCAGCAAATAAAGCTGATCTTCACAGTCTGTACGTAGAACTCTTCTTGCACCAGCATAGTCTTCAGATGGGAATGTGTGATATTAGTGGGCAGAATAAAAAAGACTTCATCCAGTTGATGTTGATGTTTTTCTTAAAATTTGATCAGTTCATATAGCAGAGCAAGGGCTTTGAAGCCTATCGAGAAATAGAAAATGTCGCAGTAAGATGTTTGTCTATGCAAGAAGAATGTCTCAGTCAAGTTAGATGTAGACTTCCTTCAGCGAGAGATACGTTTGAAGGCATGTCAAAACGGAGCGTTGTGATAATTGTGAACCAAGCTTCTGTCACGGGTTGCCTCCCCTTGCTCTGCAGTGATGGTCCAACAGTGGCCAAAACCTAGAGTTTCTAATGTGGGTCTTCAAAGGTGTCTACCTTCGCACAAGATTACTCTTGGCAGAGTGTGACGAAACGTCTGTAGTTTTTACATATACCTTTGGCCCCTCTCTCACTCTTTCATCCACTCCTGCAGTATTACTTCTTTTCTTCATTTTTCTCTCACTCATCGTTTATTATTTGGCATATTCTGCCATTCCATTCCTTGTGCTCTGAAGCCGCTCCCACTGTTTACGTTCCGCCAGGTGAATCGCATGACCAGGGTAATTAGACCGGTCAGTGGATAAAATGCTTATATTCAATCATTCTGACCACCTTTTTATAGCGACGGTACCTGTTGTGGCTGTGCTTGCCGGTGTGTGTTGTTGTTGTTGTTTAGTGGTAAGTCCAATCACTTTCTTACCAGTGGGTATTTGCACATGATGATGTTTCACGTACGAGTACATACATATAACACGAAAAACTGATGCAGGATGATAAACTCGATGGTAATGGACTTCAATAGAACAGCGGTGAAGCAAACAAAGTAGTCAAGTTTATTCACATGATGTTGTCAGGGATGTAATGATACATCAAGTGGAAGGGGATTCAATCTATCCTGCCTTGCCACTTCAGTAATCCAACTTTTCATACAGTCATTTCAATTGTGTTGATTATTTACAAAGTCGACCTTTCATTCCTCGTACCATGGGCTCTGGTTAACTGTCCCTGTTTCTATTGTTCTTCTCTGTCCTTACTACTTCTTGCCCAACTGTTTCCTTTCCCTTTCTGAGCCTAGAACGTTAAACACTTAAAGTTACAGGTTTCTTTTATTCTTTTCTGACGATAAAATTTCCTGCACTACTTCTGTGTGAGCTGGTTGGTTTATCTCGTATGACGAAGACTGGTCTAAACCGCCCGGGTATAACTATTTCTACCAACTGTTCTTACTACACACTACTAAACTAACCGTTCATACCTGCTGTCTCTGTGCTTGAGAAAAACATACTTGTCTTGAGCCCACTGCGTGGGTGCCCATTTCGTGGGAATGGGAATCACACATCATCAAACTATATCTAAATTGCTTCAAACAGCAATTCTCTCTACAAAGATGACATTTGAGTCTCCAAGGAACTAGCCAACCGTACATCTCTTGTGAACACAAGAGCCAACCAAAACTATGGCTTGTTGTCTACGATCTTCCTTGTGGTGCTCACCATTCTATCATTTTATCACATGGGAGAAAATATTTCCAAACTTATGCTACTGCTGCTTTTGACATCTCAAATCCAACTCCCTAACTTATTTTTCTCAATTTCCTATTACAACTTTATAAACTCACAACTCATTCCTTGTCACAGACTGTTCGCTTCAGAAACCCGTGCATCTCACTTTCAGTCCGACTTCATTCAAAACAAAACTCACCGAGACACCTAAGGGACACAATAATATTATTACCTCCCTTCGCTAAATAAGTCCCTATTCCATATATCCCTATTTCCCTTAGTACCTTCTATAACGTTATTCAAAAATCGTGAACCATATTTTGTTACATTGCGACTTTCATACTTTTATTATTATCATCTAAAAAAAATCTTCTCACAACACCAAAAATACATCAAGGAAAAACATATACAAATAGTCATAAAATTCAAGAAAAATGCTATGAGGATGATAGCCCGTTAGGATCTTACTCTAGGTTTAGCCCACAGCCCCGTTAAGAGAACAGATGATGGCCCAAAGAGTTATAGATACATAGGGTTGAGTCTAAGAGGTTTCTTTCTTTCTCGTAAATGTATGAACAGAGTTGGATAATCTGATTTAGCCTAAGAAAAAGAAACTCTAGCATTAGTAACAAATTCTGCAGATTAAAAAAAGTTAAGACAGCAAATGGGTGACAATAATACACCGGTAAAATAACACTCAGACCTGTGTACTCTCATTCATTCAGCCATGGCCTTGCTCTCACATATATACTCACAACTTTGCTCGCTGCCTCTGGGAACATAATAATTCTAGGACCTTCACATAGACCCGAAAAAAATGCAGTCATCGACCAAGAAACCCCCAGTTCCACAAGACGTACTGAACTCTCTGTCTCAGGAACGATTCCTTGGGTGTTATAATTTTTTCCGAATGTCTGATTAAGTCACATAAAATGTGTCCAGGCACGAAAGTTAGCAGAGCACAATGTCATTAGCTTTGGATTCGAGGATTTTAGGAATGTCAGATCGGTGTCTTCTTTCAGGCAGGTACTATATTTGGTCACCACAATACTAGTCACAATCTCTGTCGGAATGTTAATGTTATTCTTGTAATATTCTCGCCGCCAGGCAGCATGTACATTTAAATTTGTGGAGCAATATGAACTGGCTCAAAAGCCCAATATATATTTCTAGTCTTTAGAAACCGTTAGTGGGATTGCTATTACTGTCTCTCTCTGATGGCATATGCACTGTCAGACCAGTGTTATTTGAAACAAAAAAAAAAAAAACCCACGTGGTTAAAGATAGGAACTGTCTATGCTTCACACAAATATGTCTCTTTACTAAACGCTGGCAAGTTGGGTACCACCGTTTCACTATATAAAATGGAAAGAACACATATCAAATAATTTACATATATGTACTCAATATAACTTACATTTTAAATAGCAAGCCGACCGCTTGACTTATAATTAAAACTTCCCGTGAAATAAGTTATATTTAAATCAATCATCAGGAATTAGGAATATCTGCGTATTCCGTCAATATTCACTGATGTCGCATCTAGCATTTATGCGTTAGTTTAGAAAAAAATACTCGACTGAGTAGTTAGCAGTTAAATTAAATTCATTATAGCTACTTGTTTGTTACGCTAGAAATATAATTTATTCTGCTTTCCACTGTATGCGACACTAGAAAATATAATAGACTATAACTTATAGGCACTCTGCGCAAAATCTAACTAGTGAAATAGGAAATACGCGACTTAACACTTTATCACTTCACAAAATACTAGAGATCTATTATATATAATATTAATATACCTCAAACACAGAAGTACTAAGAACTTAAACCACTTCGACCAAACTAAAGGCCATCTCTATTAACAGAGATTATTTAGAAATCGAACGAAGGTTAGTTCTGTCTTTACTGCGAAGTTACTGAGTGAGAATGAAAATAAAGTTTCAAACTCGGGCCAATATCTTAAAATCAGACAAAGGGCCCCAACTTATTTCGCCAAGCGAAATTATCTCCCCTACTCCCAACATTTACGTCAGCTTAACGCGTGTCGTAACTGCCACCTACTGACCGAGATGTACGCGTGTCAGTTGCAAATCTCAGACAACCGTCTGAAACTGCGACTATAAGGTGTAAATATTCGCTCCTACTTCAGCGTTCGGCCGCCGCAACTCGTTGTTTGACCGGTGAAAATGCAGACGGATGTCGGCTCTCTCCTAGCATTCTCACGCGTTTACGTCGAGAATCTAACTCAGGAGTGTCGTGTCATCTGAAGGTGCAGACCCAAGTCGGCTCGATGTCTGAGATGGACTGCAACTAAATCGCACTTCTGACTGACATCTATGTAATAAAATTACGTATCCCAGTATGAGAAAAACACAAGGTAAAGTTTGAGGATACTGAAGAAAATATTATTCGCAAAACAAGTGATGCGAAAAATACAGGAAAAAAACAAGTAAGGAAAGACAATAAAATAAAGGATGCGGGTGAGAGAATAGGAAGAAGATGTAGGCAATTTAATGATATAAAGACCTACGTGACAGGACGTCCCCCCTTTAAGATATGGAAGCACTCCATGTCTACGTTATGGAATTAAATTTCCTATAACCGTAGCTTCGGGGTGTCTGTCTTCTTCCCTCTCATCTTCCCCCTCCATCTCTCTCCAATTCCTACTCAAGTCTACTCCCCAAAGTTTCCTTCCTCTGGAATGTCTCCCATGCGCGCTTGAAAGAGCGTCGCCGCTTCTGACATTTTTGAAAGATTTCCTGTGATAGCGGTGGAATATCCCTGCCACTATCGTCATCTTCGTCAGTTTTGGCGATCGTCAGGAGATGGTCGGAGGTTGGCACTGGTTTTTCCAAGTATCTCTTTAAGAGATTTAAATGGAAAACCTTCTCCATTCCTTGAATAGATATCTGGTAGTTAGCCTTAGAAATCTTTTTCAGGACGGTAAACGGCCCTTGCCATCCGATCTTCAGTTGGTTGTTCTCGGTAGGGAGTAACACCAAAACTTTCTCTCCTGCTTCCAGTTCTCTCTCTTTCGCGACTTTCCTGTATCGGTTAGCGTGCTTTGTGCGTGCTCGCTTAAAGTTAGTCGTTGCTAGGTCCCACCCTAGTTTCAACCTTTCCTTTAAAACCGACACATATTTACTTGCTGAGACAACTGTCTCATCCGCCTTCTCATAAGTAAGTAAGGCTTCAAGCGGGCCCTTAATGGGTCTGCCGAATAAGAGTGTAGCTGGCGGAAATCCTGTGGAAGTATGAGGAGATTCTCTGTAGCCAAATAAAGCTCCAGGAATACAAAGATCCCAATCTTCAGGTTTCACTTGTGCCAGTTTACTTAGCATCATGTTGAGGTTTCCATTAGCACGTTCCACGAGCCCATTTCCGGCCGGAGTATATGGCTTAGTGTGGATGTGTTGGGTCCTCAAGATCTTAACGATCTCATCCATCAACAGGTTTCGGTATGGAGATCCGTTATCCGTCAACACTTGCTGCGGGAATCCCAACCGAGTGAAAATCTGCACGAGGGCTTCTGCGACATGCTTGGCATCTGCGCATGTTAGCGGGATAGCTTCTGCCCATAAAGTGCATGTATCGACTAAGGTCAGGATAAACCTGTTCCTTCTTTTAGTCCTTTCGAAAGGCCCTAAAATGTCGATCACAACCCGTTCGAATGGTGTTCCCACTATTGGCATTTCACCCATGTGGACTGGGGGTGTCCGTTGCTTGGGTGGTACACGTTGGCACTGGGCACAGGATTTAACATATCTGATAATATCAGTATTTACTCCTGGCCACCAATAATGAGTGGTTATACGTTGGTTTCGGTACTAGGAGCTGGTTGTAACCTTGATCAGGCTTGCCCGTTCTGCGATACAGTACGCCATCCTTAGAAAAAATGTCCCCGTGCTGTCTGGGTTCCTTAGCCATGGGCAGTTTCCTAAAGCAGGGTGCCAAAGTAGGGTCCTTGTATTGCGATTCTTTAAGTTCCATGGGTAACAAATTAGGCGCAGGCTCCCGTTCCTTCTTGGTTTGCCCTCTTGTAGTCACTGTTGCCACAATCGGCTCTTCCGGTTTCCCAATACACACGTATCTCCCGCCAAGTATGACTGGGTAGATGGGATCATCCATAACAGCCGCTTTGATCACACCTCTGACGAAATCAGAGTGGATCTCCACCAATGCAATGGGAAGCGCTGTAGGTGCATCACTCTTACGAACTCCACAAAATTGGACGGTCTCTGCTGTCTCTTGACCGGGTTTGACCAGGTTTCTGGCGACAATGCAATCATAAGAAAGCCCCGTGTCAAATAAGCAAGAAGTTTGAGAACCGTTCAAAGTAACAGTACCTCGCGTTGAGGGTCCATCCCCAACAGGTTGGGAATCACTGTCAATAATTCCGCCTTGCGAGACTGTTAATAAGCATCCGATGCGTTTCGGCTCGGTGTGCTCGGTCTGATCATATGTCCCGTGCTCAGGGGTTCTCCCTTTGCCACCTTGACCTTTCTGGCCACGCTGCCATGTAGGGCGGTCGGGTTGATCAGACTGTTTGGGGTGGTTGGGGTACTTGTTCTTGTAGAACTTGGATTTTTCAGGAGGGGGGTTTTGAGGTCCAGTTTCTCTGTGGTTATTTTGGTTAGAAGCCTGAGAAGATTGCTCTAGGTTATGTTTTCGAAAATGCTCCTCTGTCGGTTTCCGCTTTGTGGTCGGTAGTTCAGCCAGCGCATTGTGATAACGCTCAGACTTTTCCAAAATATCTTCAAGTTTTTCTGCCCCTGCTCAGCGAGAAATCTCCGGGTATCAGCAGACAAAGTGTTCTTTATTTGTTCCGTTAAAACAAATTCCTCAAGACCTTCATAGGTAGAGGGGAGCTGTGAAAGCTCAAGGCACTTTGTTAGATATCCCTTTAGACGAGATGAGAACTGCTGAAAAGTTTCAGAGCTCTCTTTCCTGCTGTTGCGAAACAGTTGCAGAAATTTGCGAGCATTCATTTCGAAGCGCTCCAGTAACGCTTTCTTCAACACATCATAGTCGTCTTGTTGGCTAATTTCCAGCTTAGAATAAACATCATAAGCAGAACCTTTTAGGGCCTGGGAAAGTTTCATATTCCAACGCGACCTCTCTAACCCGTACAGAGTTGCAATTTTCTCAAATTTTTCTAACCATGTGTCAATCTTCTCATTTGGACAAGGAAAAGATTCTAGAGTGAAAGACATGGCGTTTAGTTGAAGAGATTGAGTGTTAGACGGATCAGTTAGGGAGGAATGGGGAGAAGATTCTCCATTGCTGGAGGTAGAGGCAGCACCACGACTTTGGAACTCTAGAGCTTTAAGTGCCAGCTCATGCTGTCTCTCCTCCCTCTCCTTCTCCTGCTGTCTCTCCTCCCTCTCCTTCTCGTGCTGTCTCTCCTTCTCTCTTTCCTCATGCTGCATCCTGCGGATTTCCATTTCCTCATCCATCTTCTTCTGCTGTAAAAGACGTTCCTCCGCTTCTTTCCTCTCCGCTGCTTCTTTTTCCTCTTTAGCTTCAGCTGCTTTCCTCTCCGCATCATATCTCTCAAGTTCGTCTCTGACAAATGCTTTCGCTTCCTCTCCTTCCAGTCCCTCCTCTCTCGCTTCGTCCATGAGGAGTTGTCTAAGCTTTGCCCTCTCGGCCATATTATGTCAGTGACTGAGACTAGAGGAGAAAGAAAAAAAAGAAAAAGGATACACTGACTCCTACCACTTACGAGAAAAAAAATACCAAAAATTCAAAAGATGATATCCTTAACCCTGGGATACCTCCTCCAAAGTAAAATCTAACTATCGCTGCTATTATCGGCAATAAAGCACTTAATGCAAAACACGACTACGCCAACTAAATGGTAGTTAAGATTACTTCTGAAAAATAAGTTGCTACAGTGGAGAAGCAAAATAATTATTGCACAAATTAAAGAGAAAAATAATCCCTTAATTATAAAATCCACTATAGTTCACCCCTGAAGGCAGTTAGGGTGAAGGAGGCAATTAATTTGGACAAATAGTCAGAAACGCACTCCTTAACTTTAGTTCAAACACCTTCCTGCTTCAGAACCCTTGTGAATGTTATACACTCACAAAACTTACCAGCGTTTAGTATTACAAAATCATTAATTAACATGTATTCCGACAAAATCAACCTGTAAACCAAATGTATAATGCTTCTTAATGCTGTGGAAAAAACTTATCAGTTTGTGTGGTCAGCACGCCCGTAAACAGATCGTTAGTCTAGGGGATAAATTATTTTTAAAAGATACAAAACTCACAAGACATCACACTCTTACTCTATTTCAGAATAAAGAATCTTAAGTACAAAATCCAGATAGACGAGTCCACATTTGTCGTACTCGTCTTCCTATTCTAAGTTCAAAAATCCGTCGGGCGAGACCCCATTTGTCGTAGATTTTTCGATAGGAGTATTAAGACTTGGGTTGGTCCCTTCTGAATAGGTTGGAATGAGTGATAGTCACAGTGAGAGATGGAAATAAAAAACATAGACTTCCACGAGTGAGGTGGTAGAATAGTGATAGATGCTGTCTCTGAGAGCGGAAAATCTTCTCTCTCTCTCACCTATCTTCTACGACAGATCGAAAGTAGTCAGACAGTCTAAACACATATATATATATATTACATATATTTCTATCTAATCACAGGCACGCACATACACGTGGCGACAGTTAAACACACAGACGTGGGAAATCTATAACAAATGGATATATATATATATATATATTTTTTTTAGAACGAGCTGACCAACGCACTGATTTAGTTCAAGAGAGATTTTTATTATTATCATCTAAAAAAATCTTCTCACAACACCAAAAATACATCAAGGAAAAACATATACAAATAGTCATAAAATTCAAGAAAAATGCTATGAGGATGATAGCCCGTTAGGATCTTACTCTAGGTTTAGCCCACAGCCCCGTTAAGAGAACAGATGATGGCCCAAAGAGTTATAGATACATAGGGTTGAGTCTAAGAGGTTTCTTTCTTTCTCGTAAATGTATGAACAGAGTTGGATAATCTGATTTAGCCTAAGAAAAAGAAACTCTAGCATTAGTAACAAATTCACATAATAATTCTAGGACCTTCACACAGACCCGAAAAAAATGCAGTCATCGACCAAGAAACCCCCAGTTCCACAAGACGTACTGAACTCTCTGTCTCAGGAACGATTCCTTGGGTGTTCTAATTTTTTCCGAATGTCTGATTAAGTCACATAAAATTTGTCCAGGCACGAAAGTTAGCAGAGCACAATGTCATTAGCTTTGGATTCGAGGATTTTAGGAATGTCAGATCGGTGTCTTCTTTCAGGCAGGTACTATATTTGGTCACCACAATACTAGTCACAATCTCTGTCGGAATGTTAATGTTATTCTTGTAATATTCTCGCCGCCAGGCAGCATGTACATTTAAATTTGTGGAGCAATATGAACTGGCTCAAAAGCCCAATATATATTTCTAGTCTTTAGAAACCGTTAGTGGGATTGTTATTACTGTCTCTCTCTGATGGCATATGCACTGTCAGACCAGTGTTATTTGAAACAAAAAAAACCCCACGTGGTTAAAGATAGGAACTGTCTATGCTTCACACAAATATGTCTCTTTACTAAACGCTGGCAAGTTGGGTACCACCGTTTCACTATATAAAATGGAAAGAACACATATCAAATAATTTACATATATGTACTCAATATAACTTACATTTTAAATAGCAAGCCGACCGCTTGACTTATAATTAAAACTTCCCGTGAAATAAGTTATATTTAAACCAATCATCAGGAATTAGGAATATCTGCGTATTCCGTCAATATTCACTGATGTCGCATCTAGCATTTATGCGTTAGTTTAGAAAAAAAATACTCGACTGAGTAGTTAGCAGTTAAATTAAATTCATTATAGCTACTTGTTTGTTACGCTAGAAATATAATTTATTCTGCTTTCCACTGTATGCGACACTAGAAAATATAATAGACTATAACTTATAGGCACTCTGCGCAAAATCTAACTAGTGAAATAGGAAATACGCGACTTAACACTTTATCACTTCACAAAATACTAGAGATCTATTATATATAATATTAATATACCTCAAACACAGAAGTACTAAGAACTTAAACCACTTCGACCAAACTAAAGGCCATCTCTATTAACAGAGATTATTTAGAAATCGAACGAAGGTTAGTTCTGTCTTTACTGCGAAGTTACTGAGTGAGAATGAAAATAAAGTTTCAAACTCGGGCCAATATCTTAAAATCAGACAAAGGGCCCCAACTTATTTCGCCAAGCGAAATTATCTCCCCTACTCCCAACATTTACGTCAGCTTAACGCGTGTCGTAACTGCCACCTACTGACCGAGATGTACGCGTGTCAGTTGCAAATCTCAGACAACCGTCTGAAACTGCGACTATAAGGTGTAAATATTCGCTCCTACTTCAGCGTTCGGCCGCCGCAACTCGTTGTTTGACCGGTGAAAATGCAGACGGATGTCGGCTCTCTCCTAGCATTCTCACGCGTTTACGTCGAGAATCTAACTCAGGAGTGTCGTGTCATCTGAAGGTGCAGACCCAAGTCGGCTCGATGTCTGAGATGGACTGCAACTAAATCGCACTTCACGTCTGACTGACATCTATGTAATAAAATTACGTATCCCAGTGTGAGAAAAACACAAGGTAAAGTTTGAGGATACTGAAGAAAATATTATTCGCAAAACAAGTGATGCGAAAAATACAGGAAAAAAAAACAAGTAAGGA
>JAMPIV010004503.1:87500-99025 GCA_024509875.1 Oreohelix idahoensis
ATAACTAAATGATAGTATGCATTAAAGCACACATCCACCATCGACCTACTTTGGAACGATGTGGTAATATTCGAAGTAAAAAGAAGTTGAAAATGAAAATGAAATAAACCATAAAAAAAAAAGATGATAATAAAATTCAACAAAATTGTTTTAAAAGAAATTTGAAACATATGATTTCAAAAATGAAAATGAACAGCAACACTGATGATGATCAATGATAAAAGAATCAATAAAACAGAAAATTTTAAAATACAACATGCAAAATGAAACAAAGCATAATTAAACACTTTAAGAAGCAACGCACTTACTATTTCCTAACATTAGTAAGTTTGACTAGTTATCTAAAAGTGAGATATCATGTAGTGGGATACGTGAATACACGTATTGCGAAACACTAATAAAGTTAGTAGATGTGTGATTTATAATCAATCAAATTGATTAAATTGAATTATTCTACTTAATAGTACTTAATTTATGAACAAATAACTAATTACTAATTTATTCTAAGTGATTTCAATTTCACTCATTGTTAATATTCTTTTAGAACTAGTTAAATCGACAAGAATATGTTCTAAATGTACCATGCCTGAAATAAGTTTACGAACACGATATGTAGTGTAATCTGTTCCATAACAATAGTGAATGTCTATTTGTCACTCTTACCAATGTTTCCATACTAAAAAAAAAAATGTTACTTTAATATCACTGTTCCCGTTCTAACAAAACGTTACTTCACAAGAAATAATGTTATAATCCATACGTAAGTATATTCTGAAAGTTATATATATACGAATACTGCAGAACTACACATAGTCTCCACAGATGTATAATCAGTGACCATGTACAAAGTTATTCATGTTTCTGTGAGGACGTTTCACCATCTGGAAGTGGTTTAATTTCGACGTGTTCACTAGGGCATCTTGAAAGACAGTCTGCAAACACATTCTGTACTCCAGGAATAGCTCGTATCTCAAAATGGAACGGTTGAAGCGCAATAGCGTAACGCGCTGACTTTGATGACTTCACGTTCCCTGTGTTCAGTGCTGTAAGAGCTTTCTGGTCGGATTCCACCACAAAGTGTGATCCGAGGAGATAACGATCCAGTTTTGTGATTGACCAGACAAGAGCGAGGAGCTCTTTGTCCAGAACGGAATACTTCATCTCGCTCGTCGTAAGCTTTCTGGATACGTACATAATCGGAAATAAGGTGCCTCCGTATTCCTGCATAAAAACTGCCGCGATAGCGTAGGAAGAAGCATCACTGCGAAGAACAAAGGTGAGATCTTTGTTAGGCAACCTTAAAAAAGGCTTATTTGAAAAAAATTGTTTTATATAATCTAAAGCCGTTTGATGATCCTGCGACCACTTTATTACATTAGGTGTGCCTTTCTTCAGTAACGAAGAAAGAGGTGCAGTTATAGTAGACAAATGAGGGATGAATTTAGAATAGAACTGTATTAGTCCTAAGAGCGACCTCACTTGTTTTTTTGTCTTAGGTGCTGAGATGTTTAAAATTTTAGAGACGTTACTGTCTTCTGTATACATTAAACCGCGACCTATACGGTGACCAAGAAATGAGATGTCATGAAAACCGACAAAAGCCTTTGAAGGTTTCGCTGTTAAGTTATAATCCCGTAAGGTAGAAAGTAAAGATTTTAAACCCTGAATATGTTCATCCCAAGAGTCACTGAAAAGACAGATGTCATCTATATAAGTAATGACATCGGGACGATGAGACAATATGCGGCGCATCATGCGTACAAAGGTAGCTGGCGCATTCATTAGACCGAATGGCATAAAATTCCATTGAAAAAGACCCCGTGGCGTCGAGAAAGCGGTGAATGGCTTTGCTTTAGGGGTTAATGGCACTTGCCAATAACCCTTTGAAAGGTCAAATTTCGAAAAGAATGTGGCATGAGATAATTTCTCTAATAAGTCGTCTAAAAGAGGTAATGGTTCCGCATCGAATTTTGTAACTTTGTTTAATTTCCTGTAATCTACGCAAAGACGTATATTGTTGTCCTTCTTCCTAATGATTACCATAGAAGAAGAATATGGTGATGAAGATGGTTCAATTATATTTAATTGAAGCATCTCATCCAATTCCTTATCAACCTTATCACGAAAGTGTAAAGGAATAGGATATGGGCGAACTCGAATCGGTGTATCGTCAGTCAGAATAATGTCATGTTGGATGACTGACGTATGACCTGGGATGTCAGTGAGGACATCCTCATACGTGTGTAGAATATTAGAGACTTGCTGACGTTGATCATCAGTAAGAGTAGATGAGATAGTAACATCATTCCATTTCTCAGTGGAATGGAGTGGTACAACTGGTATTGGTAGTTGTACATCATCGAAAGAAGATTCCTCTTCTTGGATGACAGACAAACTAGAATAGTGTTGAATAGGAGGTGTAGGATCGTCAGTTGCTTGGAACACTGATTGTAGATAATCAGGACGTGAGTAATATTCCTTCAACATATTAATGTGGAAGGTTTTATGTTTACCATTAACATCAACGATGTAGTCGACATCGGATATTCTTGAGATGATCCTGAAAGGACCTCTCCAGGTAATTAAAAGACGATTATTATGCGCAGGGAGTAATACAAAAGCTTCATCACCAGGTATGAGCTGGCGAAGACGTCTATACTTGTTTGCAAATAGACGAGCTTTTTCTTTGGCTTGTTCGGATGATGCAGTAGCTAGTCTACAAGCATCTATGATTCTCTTTCTCAGAGAGATCACATACTCATAAGAGGATTGAGTTTCCTCTTCAATATTCTCGTCAACCAATAAGTCGTGGATTAACGACATCGGACCGCGTGGTTGCATGCCGAAAACAAGTTGAAATGGAGAAAACCCCGTTGCTTGATTTTGTACTTCGCGATACGCAAAGAGACAAGCGGGTAGGACCCGATCCCAGTCTTGTGGGTGGTCTTGAGTTATCTTACCCAACAACTGCTTGAGTGTCCTATTTAGACGCTCAATTAACCCATTTGACATCGGATGATAAATAGAACTTAGAGATCTGTCTATACCTAATGTCTTCATAACTTGAGACATGGATTCAGAAATGAACTGAACCCCATGATCCGACAAGATTTTCCGTGGAAAACCAATGCGTGAGAAGATTAACATCAATGCCTCTGCTACACTGGCAGATGAAGTGTTCTTGAGAGGGATAGCTTCAGGCCAGCGAGTGCACATATCAATGCACGTAAGAATATGCGTATGCCCTCTAGCAGATGGTAGCATAGGACCAATAATGTCTATAGCCATTTTATCAAATGGTCTAATCGGGATGTCCGCAGCTTGAATAGGAGCCGCATGAAATGGACCCCGTACCTTAACTTCTTGACATATCAAACAAGACCGACAATAGAGAGTGATGTCCTTATGTACGCCTGGCCAGTAGAATGCCGAAAGCACTCTGGATTTGGTACGCGAAAAACCCATATGGCCCGCACATTGCGAGTCATGCGCATGTCGTAATATACGAGATCTCATACAGGATGGGACTATAATCTGAGAACATAAGGATGAATCCTTTTCTCGTATTACTCTAACCAAAATCCCATTTTTAAGTATAAAATCATGTCTAGATTTTGCAAGTTTGTTGCTGGTATTATTTTTGTTCACATACTGAAAAAATTTTTTTTAATGAATCATCATTCTTTTGCAATGTTGCAAACAACTCCCGTGAAATAGGAGCATCATCATCACAAGTGGTATGAACTGTAGGTTCCATAGGTGTATCATGCGACATATTAGTAGCTTGCGCTCTAGTCACTACTGCATTTGCAGTTTGAATATGTCGCTCTTCCCATTCAGCAATTTGCTGTGGTGTACACTCTTTAATACCATGTATGCGACCAAGTATCAAATCACAAATTGGATTCGGAAGGAGACAAGCTTGAATCTTTCCTGAAAAAAAATGGAGTATTAAGATCAATAATAGCAGTGGCAAATGTTTCAATTGTGCCACCAAACGTTACACATTTGACAACCCGGCCCGTGGCACAACTTGGGTTGATCAGCGAAGTCCGGACGCCGACTGTACTGCAACCAGAGTCAAATAGGAGAGAGCATGAAATATTGTTGACAAATCCCTTGTTAAACTTAAGAGAGCCCTGTCCCTGGTGTACTGAAGCAGCAGTGGCCGTACAGACTGCAGGTAGACTAGGCAAGGTATGTCCGCAACGCAGCGTCGTGATCGCCCTGGGCTGGAAAAGAGTAGAGCATTCTGAACAATCTTTGACTTGGGTACAATCAAGAGAACAACACATAGCATTATGAGTTTCAGCTCCTTTACCCTGTTCAATGTTAGCCTGTGTATCACTAAAAGCGACATTAGAATGTCTATTCGTATTACTCAACGATCTATCTCGTCGACGCGATCGATTTTGATTTTTGTCATTAAAATTGCCATAATTGTAGTTTCTGCTAGAGTTAAAATTTGGATTAGTCCGATAATTTGTATAATTATCGTTATGATGTTGGTAAAATGGTTTATTTCCAAAAAATTGTTTGTTTTGCGGACCCTGAGATCTTGATCTCCAGTTTTGTTTATTATAATGTCCTTGATTATTTTTAAAATTATTGTTACCAAAATCTCGCGATCTGTGAGCCTGGTTCCAAGAAACATTAAATGGAGCAGATTGTTGAAATTGCTTCCCTTTGTAAAAATTACCATTGTTAAAATTGTCATTATTTCCCTTATTGACATATCTGTCAGCACTAAAAGAACGATTGCGTGAAAAAATTGTTTTGTTGTGCTGCAAAAGCAACAGGCAATTCATTCTTAATCTGTGCATTACTTAGATCCATGTTTGGGTGAGCAGTGCAAAAAATTTTTTAGCATGCTGTTCCAGGTCTTTCATAGATAAAGGTTTCCGTTCGTGTAAAAATGCGAGAAATGTAGGATTTACAGACGAAAGTACCTTATCGCGCATCAGTAAATCGAAGAGACCTTCATACGACTTTTCAATTTTGGATAATTCGATCCATCTTTCTAATGTTAGTCGTATTTGTGACAGAAAATCACTAAAATTTCTGCTAGATTGAGGTAGTAATGTATGGAATCTTGATCGATATTGGTCTTCTGTCATTTGGAATTTTTGCAGAAGTGCCGCTCTAAGAGCATTATAGTCATTTTTCTCACCAATGCTGGTGGTATGATAAACTGCTAATGCGTCCCCTGTGAGTAATCTGGATAAATATGTACAGTATAGAGCTTTATCCACGTTATAAGACACACAAGTGGCCTCAAACCTATCTAGGAAGAATATCACGTCATCAGACGGGGGATTAAATTTTGGTAATTTAAGGTGAATTTCCTTAAAATTATCATGTCTGGATGAAGTTTGGCTTTCAAAAGTTCTCTGAGAATTAGCTTCCTGAGTTAACCTAAGTCTTTCATATTCTGACTCTGCTAATTTCAGTTCATGCTGTCGTTTTCTTTCATTCTCTTCCATCTCAAGCTGAAGTCGTTTTGTTCAGCTATTAATCTTCTTTCTTGCATTTCTTTTTGTTTAAATTCCATTTCTTTTTCAGCTATTAATCTTTTTTCTTCCATTTCTTTTTGTTTCTGTTCTGCCTCTCGCTGCAATCGTTTCAATTTTAAGTCTTCTCTTCAGCCTAATTTCATTTTTTTCTCATCTTCTCAGCTGAAATCGTTTCTCTTCTAATTCAGCGGCTAATCTCATTTTTTTCTCATTCTCCTCCGCCTCAATCCTTTTTTGATCTGCCTCAAATTTCAAATTTTCCAAACGTAAAGTTTCTAACCTTCTCTGATCAGCTTCTATTTCTTGAGCTTTCTTATATTCTGCAAGTGCAAATGCTTTTGCTTCCTCAGGAGCCATCTGAAGAGCTTTTGCTTGCTTAATGAAATAGTCTAAGGTAGCCATTATTCAATTTTATTATGTAATAATACTACTTAAAATTGTTACTACAACTCGTGGTCTTCGTTCCTGTCCTTAGAACGGTATAATGTTATCATATAATTATTAAATATGTTATTAATCAATAAATTTATGTAATCAAATGTCATGAAATGAACAACGAGAAAGACAATAGAAACATAACCGACAAGACATGATAAACTGGACGGTAGAACACAATCGTAGAAATCAAAAAAAAATAAAAATGTATAACTAAAATAGAATATCGTAAAAATATACGACGATAACTACGATCAGATAATTAACAGTACAATTGACAACACAGTGTAAAAACATAGGTTTTGTAAAAAAACTAAACGACAGGAAAGGTGAGATGGACGCAAAATACAAACAAAATTCATCATAAAACTAAATTATGAATAAAAATAGCTACCAAAAACAACGATTAAACGTGACGAAACAGCTAAATAGATAATATTATAAGAAGCAACTAGCGATCGGAACTTCGGCAAGGTTTCTAGCCTTGTACCGGAACTATCGCTCAATTGAAACTTACAAGACGAGCCCTACAGAACGTCTGACGAAGAGCCCGAATTGGCTTCGAGATGGATCTCGTTCGTCAGATCAACCTCCCTACCTCCCACGAAGAATACACAACATATAACACTTAACACACGAAAAAATATGAATGTGGACATAACACGGAAGGCACAACTAAGCGTAATAAAGTGTACAACGGAAACACGTTATACTCATCTCGCGTGCAGGTAAAAAATCAATGTGCCTCGTCTCCGTGGATGTACGTCTACAGATAAAATACTTCGTTCTGCTTCTCTAGATTACAGCTCGCACGCAATATGATGAAGAGATGATCTCCAAGTAATCAGTCACTGTGAAACTTGACGTGGAGGTTGATTGAAGACCTTGACCTTGGTAAACGTAAGTTGAATCTGATTCATATCACGCTAGGATCCAAATTGAGATGATGTCGCCTTGAAAGTAAAAATTCTTCTTTTCAAACGATAATTTGGATGGGTACGTTCCTTGGAAGTTAGATATTTCCAGACCACACTGGAACACCATTTATTGTTGACTCCATTTTATCGTGGAGTTCAGTGAAGAGGTAAATTGAAACGCGAATGGTTAAAACGGAATGAATGTCAACAAAGTTCTTCAAACGAAAATTCCAACAAGTATCGTTGCATTGGGTGAACTGGGCAAGTATTGGCAGCACACAAGTCGGTGATTACAGTACATATATTTTATTGACGTGACACCAACGAAGTGGAACAAGACAATCATAGTTACAGATGCGAAGATCATACGTCAAAATGTTAATATCACTGTTAATAGTTGTTGTAGATTCTCTAACAGTTAAGTTCTCTTATATTCCAGTGACTAAGGATCACTTCCATTACCATATAACAGACATGGTATTAACGTCCGTTGACCTTCTCCCAAGGACGTTTATTAAGGCAAACGGATTCATTCTCACGGAGCAATAATTTATATCATACTTGTAAGCATCCCAGACTTTCTTCATAAAATTCTTAGATAGCATATCCAATCCAAACAAAGGCAGATATAACAATACAACCAGGTTAGTGTTTCATCTTGGCTAACCTCTCGGTATCCATACCACGACTTTGGCATAGGTAAAACGGCATATTAAACATGTGAAGCATATATATATATTCATTAACTTGATTCCACATATGGATTCTCCCTCTACAAAAGATTCCAAAGGCTATCGACTCCGTGTGTCCAATTCTAGGAATGTCATCTCCGATGAATTCCCGCTAGACCATTAATAGGAGCGGCCTGATACTTTAATTTACATAATTAAACTTGCCATAAGAAATGGGGCGACACTTACTTCATTCTTCCACTATTGGCTTCGCCATGAAGACCAATAGATACGAATACAACTGATGGCTTCTTCAAATTTGCCAGGAATCAAAGAATAACACTGCGGACATAAATGTCGTCCGAGCTGCCCCTATCATGACGTCACAATCTACTCAACTAGGTTACACGTGCGTCCAAAGCAACTCACACAGCATTGTGCACGTCAGTGCGTGAATCAATCGAACGCACAAATAATATAACTATATAAAACTGGTGCGTACATTTGGCAGGACCGAAGACTACCCCCGTAGGTAATAAATGTACGTAACAGCTCCCTTATTACCTCCCCTTAAAAAAATTAATTCTATTAATTTTTTTCGAACTAATTACTCGAGAGAGGTGAGTCAAAACTACAACAAGATTTATGACATGCATAAAATTATATCATATTAAGAAAAGAATATTAAATGAAAACAATATAACTAAATGATAGTATGCATTAAAGCACACATCCACCATCGACCTACTTTGGAACGATGTGGTAATATTCGAAGTAAAAAGAAGTTGAAAATGAAAATGAAATAAACCATAAAAAAAAGATGATAATAAAATTCAACAAAATTGTTTTAAAAGAAATTTGAAACATATGATTTCAAAAATGAAAATGAACAGCAACACTGATGATGATCAATGATAAAAGAATCAATAAAACAGAAAATTTTAAAATACAACATGCAAAATGAAACAAAGCATAATTAAACACTTTAAGAAGCAACGCACTTACTATTTCCTAACATTAGTAAGTTTGACTAGTTATCTAAAAGTGAGATATCATGTAGTGGGATACGTGAATACACGTATTGCGAAACACTAATAAAGTTAGTAGATGTGTGATTTATAATCAATCAAATTGATTAAATTGAATTATACTAATTAGTAGTACTTAATTTATGAACAAATAACTAATTACTAATTTATTCTAAGTGATTTCAATTTCACTCATTGTTAATATTCTTTTAGAACTAGTTAAATCGACAAGAATATGTTCTAAATGTACCATGCCTGAAATAAGTTTACGAACACGATATGTAGTGTAATCTGTTCCATAACAATAGTGAATGTCTATTTGTCACTCTTACCAATGTTTCCATACTAAAAAAAAAAAATGTTACTTTAATATCACTGTTCCCGTTCTAACAAAACGTTACTTCACAAGAAATAATGTTATAATCCATACGTAAGTATATTCTGAAAGTTATATATATACGAATACTGCAGAACTACACATAGTCTCCACAGATGTATAATCAGTGACCATGTACAAAGTTATTCATGTTTCTGTGAGGACGTTTCACCATCTGGAAGTGGTTTAATTTCGACGTGTTCACTAGGGCATCTTGAAAGACAGTCTGCAAACACATTCTGTACTCCAGGAATAGCTCGTATCTCAAAATGGAACGGTTGAAGCGCAATAGCGTAACGCGCTGACTTTGATGACTTCACGTTCCCTGTGTTCAGTGCTGTAAGAGCTTTCTGGTCGGATTCCACCACAAAGTGTGATCCGAGGAGATAACGATCCAGTTTTGTGATTGACCAGACAAGAGCGAGGAGCTCTTTATCTAGAACGGAATACTTCATCTCGCTCGTCGTAAGCTTTCTGGATACGTACATAATCGGAAATAAGGTGCCTCCGTATTCCTGCATTAAAACTGCCGCGATAGCGTAGGAAGAAGCATCACTGCGAAGAACAAAGGTGAGATCTTTGTTAGGCAACCTTAAAAAAGGCTTATTTGAAAAAAATTGTTTTATATAATCTAAAGCCGTTTGATGATCCTGCGACCACTTTATTACATTAGGTGTGCCTTTCTTCAGTAACGAAGAAAGAGGTGCAGTTATAGTAGACAAATGAGGGATGAATTTAGAATAGAACTGTATTAGTCCTAAGAGCGACCTCACTTGTTTTTTTGTCTTAGGTGCTGAGATGTTTAAAATTTTAGAGACGTTACTGTCTTCTGTATACATTAAACCGCGACCTATACGGTGACCAAGAAATGAGATGTCATGAAAACCGACAAAAGCCTTTGAAGGTTTCGCTGTTAAGTTATAATCCCGTAAGGTAGAAAGTAAAGATTTTAAACCCTGAATATGTTCATCCCAAGAGTCACTGAAAAGACAGATGTCATCTATATAAGTAATGACATCGGGACGATGAGACAATATGCGGCGCATCATGCGTACAAAGGTAGCTGGCGCATTCATTAGACCGAATGGCATAAAATTCCATTGAAAAAGACCCCGTGGCGTCGAGAAAGCGGTGAATGGCTTTGCTTTAGGGGTTAATGGCACTTGCCAATAACCCTTTGAAAGGTCAAATTTCGAAAAGAATGTGGCATGAGATAATTTCTCTAATAAGTCGTCTAAAAGAGGTAATGGTTCCGCATCGAATTTTGTAACTTTGTTTAATTTCCTGTAATCTACGCAAAGACGTATATTGTTGTCCTTCTTCCTAATGATTACCATAGAAGAAGAATATGGTGATGAAGATGGTTCAATTATATTTAATTGAAGCATCTCATCCAATTCCTTATCAACCTTATCACGAAAGTGTAAAGGAATAGGATATGGGCGAACTCGAATCGGTGTATCGTCAGTCAGAATAATGTCATGTTGGATGACTGACGTATGACCTGGGATGTCAGTGAGGACATCCTCATACGTGTGTAGAATATTAGAGACTTGCTGACGTTGATCATCAGTAAGAGTAGATGAGATAGTAACATCATTCCATTTCTCAGTGGAATGGAGTGGTACAACTGGTATTGGTAGTTGTACATCATCGAAAGAAGATTCCTCTTCTTGGATGACAGACAAACTAGAATAGTGTTGAATAGGAGGTGTAGGATCGTCAGTTGCTTGGAACACTGATTGTAGATAATCAGGACGTGAGTAATATTCCTTCAACATATTAATGTGGAAGGTTTTATGTTTACCATTAACATCAACGATGTAGTCGACATCGGATATTCTTGAGATGATCCTGAAAGGACCTCTCCAGGTAATTAAAAGACGATTATTATGCGCAGGGAGTAATACAAAAGCTTCATCACCAGGTATGAGCTGGCGAAGACGTCTATACTTGTTTGCAAATAGACGAGCTTTTTTCTTTGGCTTGTTCGGATGATGCAGTAGCTAATCTACAAGCATCTATGATTCTCTTTCTCAGAGAGATCACATACTCATAAGAGGATTGAGTTTCCTCTTCAATATTCTCGTCAACCAATAAGTCGTGGATTAACGACATCGGACCGCGTGGTTGCATGCCGAAAACAAGTTGAAATGGAGAAAACCCCGTTGCTTGATTTTGTACTTCGCGATACGCAAAGAGACAAGCGGGTAGGACCCGATCCCAGTCTTGTGGGTGGTCTTGAGTTATCTTACCCAACAACTGCTTGAGTGTCCTATTTAGACGCTCAATTAACCCATTTGACATCGGATGATAAATAGAACTTAGAGATCTGTCTATACCTAATGTCTTCATAACTTGAGACATGGATTCAGAATTGAACTGAACCCCATGATCCGACAAGATTTTCCGTGGAAAACCAATGCGTGAGAAGATTAACATCAATGCCTCTGCTACACTGGCAGATGAAGTGTTCTTGAGAGGGATAGCTTCAGGCCAGCGAGTGCACATATCAATGCACGTAAGGATATGCGTATGCCCTCTAGCAGATGGTAGCATAGGACCAATAATGTCTATAGCCATTT